>JAODAL010056120.1:0-23501 GCA_025379985.1 Phyllomedusa bahiana | reverse complement strand
GAGGACATAGTGTGACAGGATCTACAGGCATCTAAATTACACTGCTGCTAGTGTAATATCCAGCACAGACAAAGCAGTCCAGAGAAAATCAGTATGCTCATGATTTTTGTCTTCCCCCCCCCCCCTGCACAATGGACTCTTCCAGCTCAGAAGCAACACAACTGTCAACATAATCATCCATCAAGCTGTCATGTGCTGACTTGGCGCGACTTCAGAGCTGTCTTAAAGGGCCAGCACTTTTTTTTAAAAACTGAATTACAGGTGAAATGCTGTCATTTTCCTAATGAAGCATATTTAAGGAAGTGTGTGTATTCAGGTTTCCTGTTACTTCATGATGTTTCTCTGGAGGTGATAGGTAGTCTTTAAGTGTATACTCTCCACAAATGTAACAGAAGGTGTTACCACTGTTCAGACTATGACAAGACATTTCAGTTATATCAGATCAGACTGCAGTTGTTTATAGCTGCTTAGATTTGAATCTTTTAAAGCAGATTATATAGTCTCTGCAGGCAGCGTCCAGACATGTCTAGATATGTCTAGGTTTGCCTAGTCTGTAACAATTCCACTGACATTTTGCAACTTCAATGAAATGCACGGAATTCATGCCTTTGCTTGTCTATAAATTACATAACAAAACATATATTGTTAACAATACATGTACAGCCTGAAAATATAAAAAAAAAATGCTCAAAAAAATTTCAGAACAACGATACGTGACAGGAAAATTTCAAGGTGATTTTAAAGATTAGCAGCTCAAATTACTTAGGATACACCCAGAAGTGTTCAGGAAGCAAAATATTCATTGTCTAGTGAAAGTCACATTTTATGCTTCATCAAATGGATGGACTTTGGTATGTCAGATGAGAAGCATCAGAGAACAGACATCCTGCAACCACTGATGGAAGAACACAAGCTGGTGGTGTTAGTGTCATGGTCTGGGGAATGTCTTTGTGGCATTCTCTGTTCCACTCATCCATGGTGATCCTTGCAAATCATATGCACCAATACATGCTGCTGATAGTTTTTACCTGGGTGGATGAAATCTAGCAAGTCAATCCAACATTTAACACAAATAGATATGTTTTAAACTGGTGGAGAGAGCAAGAGACCACTTTGATGGTTTTTTTCCGTCTTTGGATCCTCACCCATGGAACCTGCAGCAAATGTGAGATGCAGTGCAGTAAGAATAGCATCAAATACCTGTGACAACGTACCAGAACCTTTTTGAGTCACTGCTAGCCTGTCTAATTGCTCTTGTTGATGTATGACGGTTACTCTGGGTATTAGCTGGTGGTCAAAATACTGTGACTGAACTGTGTGTAACTAACTATATGAAACACAAAGTATGTCTATAAAATTAAATATCCAGTTATAGCAGTGGCAATAAGAGCACATATTTACTACCAACAATCTACAAATCCAGATAAAAGTTTATAAAGAAACCCAGACTCTACTGTATATACATTATATCAGAGACACAGGTTTAAAGGGGTTGTCTCACTACAAGGATTGCTTTTTATGTTAAAGTTCTTGCAAAAACAAATCACTTTGCAATATATGTCCATTAACATTGTCCTACCTATTCCTAGATATCCCCTCTTGTATGGACTGCATCAGCTTCTCAGGTCGCTATAGCTACAGACCTGTTTACTCTCTCCTGATAGGCTGCCAGCACTGGTCGCTATAGCTACAGACCTGGCTTCTACTGCAGCCTAGTAGAAGCCAGTAAACATGCCCCTGAATTCACAATGAAACCAAGAAAACAGGACTGAGGTAAGATGAATCGATATAATGAGACAACCCCTTTAATGTAAGAGCTTGTGTACAACTTCTGAATTGTACTGAGCCATAAAAATAGATAGAACTCTATTTGGTTAAAATAGACTTGGTCCTGAAAAGGTGGAAGTAAAACATATTTCTTTGGCCACCCTAAAACCAAAGCCTTCTTAACAGAATTATGGTCCCCCAGGCATAGCACTGCAGTGGGCTCTGCCCAAATACATGACATCATACTTGGCTATGCATCAAGCCTCCAAGCACACCCATATTATCACACCCCTTATGTCTGGACACCAGCAGCCTGCAGCCTACAAGACTATTTGGCAAGGCAGGGAGCCTTTGGCTCCCTTCTCCAACATGGTTTTTAACTGTTTGCACATCCTAAAAACACACACATAGTTAAATAAACAAACCCAACCAAGAGATCCAGGATATGTTTCTTGTGACATACACCACTTGGGGCTCCTATACTTGTGGGGCCCCAGGGCAACTGCCTAGTGTACCAAATGGAAAAGATGGCCCTGCCTAAAACTTGTTCTAATATGTACCTGAGACTCTGCACTGTAATCCACCTCTATAGCATGTCACCTTTGTTTTCTGACTCAAATATGTTTGGACGGCTGAATTTATAGTCAGAATCTCCCTTCACTGGATGAACATGACTCAGACTCCTATGAATCCATACATTATAGGATTTTTGAGCAACATCCAATAACTTACTAACATGAAAATGTCATGAACATAATAATTTCTTCCTTTTTTTAGACATGCTTCATTTGTAACTTTTTCGTTTTATTAAAATATTTTAACATGCAGTTTGCCATCGTTCATGTTGTAGCGAAGTCAACAGCAAAAAGATGGGAAAAAACACCAAATCTGGAGGATGCTGCACTTTTTTAAAGAGCAGAAAGAACCGTAAAATAAAAAGAAAACTCTATTTTTACAACACCAACTGAGAGTATAATATTTATATGGAGAATCAAACAAGTCCCGAAGGTTTTCCGGGTCTTTAAGTTTTCTGAAGGATCAAGTCATGTTTAATAAACCCAATTTTTCTTATAAGGAGATACCGAAAAAACAAGAGGACTCAAACAAAACAAAGCACAGACTGTTTAAAATAATTTGTATGATAAAGTTATTAGACTCACAACAAATAAAATTAAGCAATACAAGGACATTGGAATGCTGTCTTGTTGAGGCTAAGCCCGACCCAGAGTCTTGCTGAAGAGCTTCTTCTGGGGCAGATGCGAAACCATCAGCAGAACCATGGGACTAACTTGACGAGATTCCATGTCCTTTTAATTCTTGATTTTGTTTCTGGTCTGTGAGGATAATAAATTTAAATTTTCAAACCATCTGTGCTTTTTTTTCTTTAGATTGCCTTATTTTTAAGATGTCCCCATATTAGAAAGATTGTGTTTATTAAATGTTCCTGGATCCTTCAGGAAGTTTGAAGACCTGGATAACCTTTGGGACTTTCAATGAATTTCAATAAAATTTTATGTTTTCAGTTGATTTGTTTTGAAATTAAATTCAATTTCACTTACTCTATTCGCTCCATGATACTTTAGGATTGCAGCATATACACTCACCGGCCACTTTATTAGATACACCTGTCCAACTGCTCGTTAACACTTAATTTCTAATCAGCCAATCACATGGCGGCAACTCAGTGCATTTAGGCATGTAGACATGGTCAAGACAATCTCCTGCAGTTCAAACCGAGCATCAGTATGGGGAAGAAAGGTGATTTGAGTGCCTTTGAACGTGGCATGGTTGTTGGTGCCAGAAGGGCTGGTCTGAGTATTTCAGAAACTGCTGATCTCCTGGGATTTTCACGCACAACCATCTCTAGGGTTTACAGAGAATGGTCCGAAAAAGAAAAAACATCCAGTGAGCGGCAGTCCTGTGGGCGGAAATGCCTTGTTGATGCCAGAGGTCAAAGGAGAATGGGCAGACTGGTTCGAGCTGATAGAAAGGCAACAGTGACTCAATATAGCCACCCGTTACAACCAAGGTAGGCAGAAGAGCATCTCTGAACGCACAGTACGGCGAACATTTGAGGCAGATGGGCTACAGCAGCAGAAGACCACACGGGTGCCACTCCTTTCAGCTAAGAACAGGAAACTGAGGCTCCAATTTGCCCAAGCTCATCGAAATTGGACAGTAGAAGATTGGAAAAACGTTGCCTGGTCTGATGAGTCTCGATTTCTGCTGCGACATTCGGATGGTAGGGTCAGAATTTGGCGTCAACAACATGAAAGCATGGATTCATCCTGCCTTGTATCAACAGTTCAGGCTGGTGGTGGTGGTGTCATGGTGTGGGGAATATTTTCTTGGCACTCTTTGGCCCCTTGGTACCAATTGAGCGTCGTTGCAACACCTTGTGGAATCTATGCCACGAAGAATTGAGGCAGTTCTGAAGGCAAAAGGGGGTCCAACCCGTTACTAGCATGGTGTACCTAATAAAGTGGCCGGTGAGTGTATATCACTTAGTGATGAGCCAAAAAATAAAAGCCAGAACTAGAAACAGAATTAACTGAAAATTTAAAGAATAAACTAATACCTTATTGTTGGATCCTCTTCTGGCTGTGGCTCAAAAAACTACATCAGAAACTACTGTGGCATTTACAAAAACACTGTATGAAAAACAAAGTTTTAAAGTTTTATTTTTTTTTCATTTTTGAAAACTGCCACTGCAGTTTTTTTAAGCCAACAGCAAAAGTGGATCATACTGGAAGGAGAAGTGTAAAATCTTTCTCTATATTTCTTATTACTACTGAGTCCACTTGTAACTCCGTCTCAAAATACTGCAGTGGAAACTTTCTATAAAAAGCGATGTGTGAAATAACTCTTTGGCTTAAAATATTCAGTTTTTGATGCAATTTTCTGAGCCAAAGCCAATAATGGATACAAAAGAAAAAGACAAGTATAAGTTCCTTACTTTTAAATCCACGGCCAGCATTAATAACTGCCACAAAAACTTCATTAGTGTTTTAGGCTCTAGACTGAAATAATATATGCTGTTTTTGATGCATTTTATTTTAGTCAAAGTCAGAAGTGGCTTCAAAAGGAATGTGAATGAAGGATTTATATTTCTTCCTCATGCTAGAGCCTCTTTAGCTCAAAATACTGCATCAAAAATTATTCTTCTGAATGCGTGTGTGTTTCTAGCCTTAAAGGGTGTTCTCACCATGCTGTTTCACATAGACTGCTCTTCACAGTCAGTTTCAGGCTCCCACTTCCTGTTCAGACTGTGGATGGTTCTAAGGAGTTATTGGCATTTCAGCTCTGTTAATCAGTTAGAAGGATATTGGTGATGCAGAGTTTTAACAACAGGGCACAAGGCTACAGAGCTCTATAGACTTAAAGTTTGACAGTAACAAAGATGAATAGGCTGCCGATAAGACACAACAAGCTTGGAGAAGCTTGATAAGAACTGCTCAAGCTCTGAAATGAAGCACAGGTAGAATAGCAATCTTTATGTTAATAGTCTTTATACACCTTTGCCTATATGTTTAAAGCCAATGAATGTGGTGAGAAAACCCCTTATGCACAGCAGATTTTTTTTTTAATTCCATTCATATCTACAGTAAACATTTGTATATATCTTCAACTGTGGGTTTTGGTATGGATCTAGAGACAGAAAAGAGTCTCCTTCAATGAGGCTATTAATGTCCTATCTGACAAAGCCATTTCTGTTCAAAAACCAAATGGTCTAAGTACATTATTATCATTAACCTGAATCAATAAATTATTAGGGTTAACACCAGTTTCTAGCACCGGCAAAAGAAAAGAGATTTGTCCAGCCACACAATTTTTTTCCTATTTTAATTTGAACAGTTTTGTTGTGCTCCTTTTAGCCTAAATTTTTTATTCTTAGCTAACAGTAATGGACCTTGACATGGTGTTCAGCTTCTACAGCTGGATTGCCTGAAGGTTTAGCACACTGTGTATTTGTAGATGCTCTGTTGCATAGGTACCTCTGTTTTAGTCATTTGAATTACTGTCACAACACAGACATTGGCCATTTTCTTCTAATCTCTCTCATCAACAATGTGTCTGTGCCCACACAATTGATGTTCTCAAACCATTCTTTAATAGCCATAGAGACTGGCAGTCATCTAGATCACATTTCTTTCCAATTTTGGATTAAATGCTTAACTGCACTAAGCTGCATGGTTGGCTGACTGCACATTATATATACATTATATGAACTTAGCATGACAAATTTCAAATATCAAGGTAACTTAATTTGAACAAAACTCTAGACTGTGATTCACAATGATTTAGCTATTTTATTTCTGCAGACTGAGAACGGGGCATTTATTATAGAATGAACAGGCAAGCTCAAATTGATGAATGAATTGTTTGCCTTAAATTGATTCCCTGGTCTCACACTTACTTAAGCCAGCTTGGCTGTAGGAGGAGTCTATTGAAACTGATGGCAGACACTGAGCTTATACTGCCAAAATGAGAATTAAAAGAAAAAATCTGGAGAGTTTTCAAGAATGTCAACAGAATATATTCCATTGTAATATAGAGGAGATTTACTGAAAATTGAGACAAAGGAAAACTGCACAGCAGATACATCAATACAGGAATATTCCCATTCTATAGATTTGCTTTAGATATGTAGGCAAAGGTAAATAAAGACTATTACGAAATACATTGCTGTTATGATTGTGCTTCTCTTCAGAGATAAGAGAAGATCATATATCCTGCTTTTGCATACAATGTTCGCTAGTTACTGGCCGCCTCTCTCTGCTTTTACAGGCTATAGCAGAGGCCAGGATGGTGACCTCACTCATTTCTGTGTTTTTTATCTTGAAAATGGGAGCGTGTTTCCATTACTTACTGATCAGTTTTAGCCATTTTGCTCTAAAGCCTTGCACACTCTTATTTACAAACCCTCAGCAGTCATGCCACTGTAACAAAATAGGCTAAGAATATCTGAGGTGATATGTCAATCACTGCCATAGAACCACCCACAGCCTAACAAGGAAATGTGAGCCTGAAGCTACTTGTGGCTCTATGAAACAGCATGGTGAGAACAGCCCTTTAATAAAAAAAAGCATCAGCAAAATATTTTCAATATCACTCAATTATCCCATGTCTTTATGCTTGTGTTTGTTAGGTAAATAAATATTCCCTAGTTCAGTATAAAAAAATGCTAAAATCAACACCCATCTCTTGTCCTGACAAAGACTATTTACATGTATCAAAATATAATTCAGTAATGTATTTGAAAGTCTACAATTTATGGCTACCAACTGTAAAACCATTCCAGACCTCATGCCTATTACTTGGATACATTCCATACAGACGTAGCAAAGATTAATTTGACAGATAATGCCACTATGTGATATCCCTGCACCAAAAGTCATCTATTTTAATGCTTTTCAATGGCTTTGTTTGCATTCAAAGAACAGATAACACAGAATGTTGTGTTATCACGGTCAAGCTAATACATGCGTTTATATGTTCAAATATTTAATTGCTATGAAAATTGACCATCTGCAGCCAGCTCTATGCTGAGTCCCTATAAGTTACAGGTTAATCTATTTGTACAACCATTATAAAAAAAAAATCATTGTACAACCATTGTACAACCATTATTAAAAAAAATCCCTTTATCAAACATCTCTCTGCAGCTTATTTTAATACAGCTTATAATTTCTGTCACACAACTCTCAATCAATTACCCCATCCCCAACCTTTGGCTCATAATTGTAAATAAGTTGCACCCCTCAAGCACAGTTCCTCTTTATAGCAGTGGCTCTGTAGTTGAGTTGGAAGCCTTCGTTAAATTAAATAATTCATATTCTACTCTTTTTTGCTATTTAAAGAGAACATGTCACATTGCATGCTACCCTTGCTTGGACAGCACAAGCTAGAGGCAGACATGCTGTTTCCAGTGCTGTGTCCCTTATTCTGTAAGATGCTGTAGTTTTAGAGCATTTAATGCTCAAATCTTATTCATGAGCAGGTGTTAGCCCTGCCCACCAAAGGCTAGCCCCGCCCACTGACAGTTATTCGCATGTTTCTACCTATTAAAAGTAATAGGTTTATCAGTTGAGGTGGGCGGAGCTAGCCTCAGATGGGCGGGGTTTGAAAAAAACTGACTCTTTGTTTGACTCTTTTCTGGCTCAAAACTGCAGATTTGAGCATTAAATACTTGAAAACTATAGCACCTTACGGAATAAGTGAGAAAGCGCTGCAAAGAGCATGCCTGACACTAGCTTGTGCTGCCCTCAACAAGAGGGGCATAATCTATGTGACAGGTTCTCCTTAAGGCTCACATTCACATGTTGAGGTTTTTTTTGCATTTTTAGCAAGCAATCAAAAACTCATGTTTTTCAAAAAAACACATACTTTTTCTGAATACACCCACATGTCACCTGTGCATAACTGAGTTAATGACAAAATCACTTGCATTCAAAAAATGTAAGCAATTTGTGAACCCAGCTGTATAGTTGAAGTAGTTTATGGTGCGTCCACACGGAAGTATGCAGTATTTTGGCATGGTTTCAGTGGTTTTGGGGGACGGCTCTGTCTGCAGTTTGCAGATTTGCCCATCCCCCTCAACCAATGACATGTTCATGTCCTGCCTGGAAAATGGGTGGAAGAATGAACATGTTCTAAGTTTTTCAGACCGTCGGCATGAATAATAATAATAATAATAATAATACTCGTTGTTTACATAGCGCCAACATATTCTGCAGCACTTTACAATATAGAGGGAATAAGCACAGACAAACCAGACATTACATTATAAAAAAGCTACTGACAAATGAGACATGAGGTGTGAGGGCCCTGCTCACAAGAGCTTACAATCTATTAGGGTGAATGGGTGAAACAAAGAGTGACAAGTGCTTGGTTTGCAATGGTCCGGCCATGTTACATAAATATGGGGTAGTACACATAAAAAGTGGATGAACCTGCCATCCCAACCATACATCTATATACAGATAAGTACCTGTGGGTGCCAAAGTGCAGGAAGTGACAAATGTGTGACAGAATTTGGGGGTTAACAATTAGGGATCTTGATAGGCTTGTCTAAGAAGATGAGTTTTCAGAGCACACTTAAAACTGTGAGGGTTGTGAGTGTGCCTGATCACATGGGGTAACATGTTCCAGAGAACTGGTGCAATACGTGCAAAATCTTGGAGACGGGCATGGGAGGTTCGGATGAGTGAGGTGTGTGATCTTAGTTCAGTAGCAGAGCGGAGAGTGGTAGACAGAGATGAGGGAGGAGATGTAGGGGGGTGCAGCGCTGTGGAGAGCCTTATGGGTGAGAGTGATGAGTTAATGTTGTATTCTGTAATGAATAGGCAGCCAGTGCAGAGACTGACACAGGGTAGAGGCATCAGTAGAGCGGCTGGAGAGAAAGACAAGCCTGGCTGCTGCATTCAGGACAGATTGGAGAGGGGATAGTTTATAGAGAGGAAGACCAACAAGTAGGGAGTTACAGTAGTCAAGACGAGAAAGAATAAGAGCAACAATGAGAGTTTGAGTTGTTTCCACAGTGAGAAACGGACGGATTCTAGAGATGTTCTTGAGGTGCAGGTGACAGGAGCGGGCAAGGGATTGGATATATGGGGTGAAGGACAGATCAGAATCTAGTATAGCCCCAAGACAGCGGGCCTGCTGCCTAGGAGTTATGGTGGGGCCACACATGCAGAGAGAAATAGCAGGGTAGGGTTGGTTAGAAGATGGCGGAAAGACAAGAAGTTCCGTTTTAGTAAGGTTTAGTTTGAGATAGAGAGAGGACATGATGTCAGAGACAGCGGCCAGACAGTCACTGGTGTTTTGTAGGCATTCTAAAAATAACGTCAGGCAGAAATTCCATTCAGTGGGAACTGCTGAACAGATTTTTTATTAAAATCAGGATGTTTGACAGTCGGTTTATAGACGGAATTCAAATCCAAAAACCGTCTGCAAATCCGACTGAAAATCCTGCCGTGAGGACAAGCCGGTAGTCTTTAGCTAAAGTGTAGCAGAGGAAATTTAACGGGTGACATATGTTGCTCTATTTGAAAACTGCCTACTAGTGCATGTAAAAAAATAGATTATCTAAAAGTTCATTTATACCTATTATTTAAGTCAAATAGAGAAACCCATATATTGTATATATAAAACAAAGGGCCTTATGTGTGAAAACTGTCTAGCAATGAGACCGTCTTTATTGCCTATAGCAACCACTCAGAGCTCATCTTTTATTAACTATAGTGCTCTGGAAAATGAAAAGCTGAGCTCTGAATGGTTGCTGTGGGCAACAAAGACACGCTAATGGCTAGGCAGTTTTCATACATAAAGCCCAAAGTGTTTATTTATTTATTTATATTTATTTATTTGTTTATGTGGATGATTAACCCAAGATTCAGTATATCAGAAAATTAAAATAAATTGAGAAAGGTCAATATTTTTGACTCATGTATTACACACAAATATGTCCTAGGTCTTTAAATGGTCCCTCAGTCTTGTTCAGTAGAGAACACAAGCATGGGTAAGAATGCTGACTTGACAGTTGTCCTGTAGACAATTATTGACACCCTCAACAAGGAGGGGAAGCCACAAAAGGTCTAAATGCCTGGTTACAGTTTACTGTATCATAACAAATTAAAAGAAAATTGTGTGGAAGAAAAAAAGAGTAAAAAAAAAGGTGCACAAGCAATTGGGATGAGCTCTGTTTTCAAAGGATTTTAAAGAGATGGCCATTCATGAATTTGAGAGAGATTGACAAGAAGTGGACTGTGGCTTGAGTCAGTGCTTCAAGAGTCACCACACACAGACATATCTGGGGCATAGGCTACAACTGATGCATCCCTTGTGTCAACCACTCATGACTCAGAGACACAGTGAGACCCAGAGACACAGTCAGAAGCATCTTACCTTAGGAGTAAAGGGACTGGAATGGTGTTCATTGCTGATAAGTAAAAAAAAGTAAAGATTCAAGCAACTCAACCTTCAGTGTTGGACTGGCCCACTGGAGGACCAGAGGATCTTCTGGTGGGCCCCACAACTGACACATACTGCTGCAGGTTTAGACTGGCCCACTGGGAAGCCAATAATCTCCTGGTGGGCCCTGAGCTCTACGACTTATCTTTGAACTGTATGCACATCCTTTGGAGCTTCTGTTTGATGGGCGAATGGAAAGAGGTACATTTCTTTTTTTTTAATCAGTCAGAGGAGAACTACTACAGGGGGCGTCTATCTATATACCTATATGCCTGTATACCTACCTAAATGGCATCTGTATAACCACCTACCTACAGGGGGCCTATATACCTACCTATAGGGAACAAATATACCTACATACAATCGCCTATATACCTACCTATCTGCATGGGGCTTATATACATACTTGCATTAAACCTATCTACCTACTAGGGGCCTAGATGCTTGGCTACCTCTTCACCTACCTACCTATTAGGAGTCTCTATATCTATATAATTGGGGGTCTATATATCTACCTATCTAATGGAAGGCCTATATACCTACACAACCCCTAAATGGTGGGCCTATTTACCTACCTGCCTAATGAATAATCCTATACCTACCTAATGAGTCCTATATACCTAAATAGTGGGGGAATTTAAAGATGTATCCAGTTAGGGGGGCAGGCAACCTACCTACTTAACAAGGGCCTATGTACCTGCCTACCTAGTGGGGGCCTATATACTTTCCTACCTAATAAGTACTGTAACTACTTAGCTACTTAATGGGGGACCTATATACCTACCCAACTACCAATGTGAGACCTAGATACTTACATGATGGCGGGCCTATAAATCTACCTACCTAATGGGGGGTGCTATATAGCTAACTAATGGGATCCATTAGCTATATACTCAATCAGTGTGGGGACCAACCTATCTTCATAATTGGGCCGATCTACCTGAAAGGGAATCTCTCTATCTAACTAATTTGGGAGTATACTTAACTACTATTTTGAGGGCTTACCTACCTAATAAATTATTAAATGTGGACACAAAAGAAGAGTAAAACTTGGTGCACAATTTGGAGCCCAGTGACTGCTTGAGGCCCTTTTATTGTTTAGATCACAAGGAGGTCATTTTTACCATCAGGGGCACAATGGATAAGGAGTTTGTGTAGAGGTGGGAATTTGTATGGAGGTGGATGAAAAGTAAGGAATTTAAGATGTTTGTGTGGTAAATTCTGCAAAGACAAGTCATGGTCGGGAGAAGTCATCATGGTGGCCTGGATCAGATAGAGAAGAAAAAGGAAATAGAATAACTCAGAGATGTCACTTGTGAGTCACTGGATATAACTGCACTGCAATCACTTAAATGCTCTGCAGAACACCTGTGTACACTGGTAATTAATACTATATGGTCAATGTATGGTGATAATATTTGACAAAGTATCATGGTTTTTATTTAGTAACATAATGGTGGTATTATTCAGTCACTAAGTGGTCATGATATGGTTATATTTGGTTGGAATAATTGGTTGTATTGACCTCGAAATTCTGGCTCTGTGTAGCATTGCTATGTGGTAACTGTATTACCATTATTTAATGATTTTATACTTAAAACTTTGTGTTATAGCTTTTTATATATATATACAGTTGAAACCAGAAGTTTCCATACACTATATAAAAATACACATATCCATGTTTTTCTCCCTATGTGACATTAAATCAGAATAAACCTTACCCATTTTAGGTCAATTTTAGGTCAAATAGGATTGCCAAAATAATTTATATTTGCCAAATGCCAAAATAATGAGAGAGAGATAATTTTTTGAGTCAAAAGTTTACATACACTAGGATTACTATGCCTTTTAACAATTTGCAAATGCACACAGGAACAAAGATCTACATTTTTGGAAACATGTCCTGTGGTCTAATGAAACAAAAATTGAACTGTCTGGCCATAATGACCATTGCTAGGTTTGGAGGAAAAGGGGAGAAGCTTGGAAGCCTAAGAACACCATCCCAATTGTAAAACACAGGGGTGGCTGCATCATATTGTGGGGTTGTTTTGCTGCAGGAGGGACTGGTGTACTTCACAAAATAGATGGCATTATGAGACAGGAAGATTATGTTGCAATACTGAAGCAGCATATCAAGACATCAGTCAGGAAGTTAAAGTTTGGGCTGAAATGGGTCTTCCAAATGGACAATGCAGGGGCGTCATTAGGCAGTTTTATCTATGGCTCGCATCCCGGATATAGTGCCTGCTGCCCCGAATCAGTTGCTCCCTGGCCCTCACTAGTAGAGCCGCATTGTTAGATCTCTTAAGAGTACGGTCGATGCGGCGACTACTGTTACCTGAAGCTCTGCTGTTGTGGCCCTGCACAGGGAAAGTATCAGGAGAGGACAAGTTTGCAGTGAGTCGGGCAGGCAGTGAGTGGGGAGGAATACTGGCACTTCTTCCTTCATCGGCCACTATCTATATGATAGATAACAGCCGATGATACTTATTCAGGGCGGGATACATGTACAGGAAGGGGTAAGGTCTCAACCCCTACCACAGGTCTAGCAAAGTGCAGCTACAGAGATACAGAGAAGGGTGAACAACTGACCTCTCCCTTCTGCACTCTACAGCGGGTCATAAATCAGGTGCATTGTAGCGCTAAGACAACATTTCTGGCTCAGGTAAACCACTTCGAAATTGCCATAGCGGAGATATAAATCTATATCTTTGCATAGTTCTAGTGCGCCCGACCTCCCTCACACCTCCGGAAGTCAGACACATTACAAAGTTCCGCTTGCGCTCTGTAATGCGCCTGATAGGAGAGTAAGGGAGGCATTACCCTAATGTGAACAGGGCTGTTCCAGATGTCGGGCTAAAAATATGCCAGACTTCTGGCGCAGCCCCGTTCATACATGCCGACCCTTATGTCTAATACATTTGGAGTTGCATGTATGTTTATAGTTGGGAATCTTCTGTCCTTGAAATGTGGAGGTCTGAACAGACACCAAGAGCGGTAACATATTGGAATAGGTTCCCAATTGTATTGAGGTTGCCTTGCCATGGCAGATGGGCCTTTACAGTTTTGATCATAAAAGTACACCAAGAACCTCACATTTTCATGTAATTAAAAGTAGAAGAAATGCTTTTCCCAAAAATTCCTATTTTCCCTTCAACTGTTTTTTTTAGTGCTTGTATTGTGCTGCTGATATTGTATTGTGTTTGCATTGTTTTTTGCTACCACACCAGTGTGCACCTATACTAATTTTTCTAAAAAATAATTTTGGATGAGCAGACCAAACTCTGCAAAATACAGATAGCATATTATTTATATCAAACAGTGAACTCCACAAAAATAGCACACATGGGTTATTTTCACATTCCACCCTGCAAATATTTTTTTTGCAGTTTCCCATTACATTATATAATATGGTCAATTATACCATTAAAAAGTACATTGTGTCCCATAAAAACCAAGTCTTCATATGGCTATGCAGATAAAAAACTAAAAAAGCTATGGCTCTTGGAAAGCATACCAAAAATTAAAAAATAGCTCCATCTTGATGGGGTTAGGTTAACTGGAGGACAATCAATGGGTGAAATCCCCTTGATTAAACAGTAATGCTGAATCTTTTTGTGGCAGAAAGGTTTCTGTGCCCTTTTCAATACCAGGGCTTTGGTGTGACAGTTACTGCTGCACAAATAAGTAATAAATAAGTAAAACGGTCACTGACAAATACAGGATATGGCATCTCCAGCAGAGCCTGGCAACTCTAATTCACTGTGTTAGACATGTTTTTTAACAGGCTAAAGATGCCACCTACTGGTTTTTATGTGATTTTTATGTTGCTTATTGATTGCCTTATGATTGTGTTCTGTGACAAGGAATTCCTAAAATGTAGTAGCAGTTTACAAATGGGAAAACGTTCAGGTCTTAGTGAACATCTAGAAAAAAAACAGTAATAAGATATATATGGTTATTAAATTCTTCTCCCAGGGCAGTACTCGAGATAAAATCTGAAGTTTATACTTCAGACATATGACTTTTTTATAAGTACTTAACCAGTGTTGATAGAAAATATATTTCAAGCATTTTTCTGCATTTTGTAATATAGTGGCTTGTAGAGAACACATTTTCTGGGTGTTTATACTATCTCTAATGCATTTAATGCATCACTGGATAGTCCTTCATTCAAATAAACCAAGGTGTTAAAAACTGCACTTTTTACAAGTATCCTATGGCAGTACTAGTTGTATTTGATCATCATAAACCTTTCTAAAACCTGAAGAGATAGAAGATAGATAGATAGATAGATAGGATAGGATAGATAGATAGATAGATAGATAGGTAGATAGACAGACAGTCTGGGACAGACAGAACAGACAGACATGACAGGTAGATAGATAGATAGATAGATAGATAGATAGATAGATAGATAGATAGATAGATAGATAGATAGATAGATAGATAGATAGATTTAAGCTGATAGAAGCTGCTGTAATCGGGGGAAAGAAGTAGAAGACCAAGGTTAGGATTGACCCACTCTAAGGGCGACATGTATGATCATCGGTTTTCACGTTTTTTTTTTTCCGTGAAAGCTGCGCCTGATTTCTGTCAGTGCCCGAAGTGCGCTCATACATGCGGTGTAAAGTCCCCTGCGCCTCGCCAGTGTGTGAGGCGCAGTGCGGGACTTAGAAATGCGCCTAACATGTATTAAGTTTCTAGACAGGCTGCAAATCAGTGAAAAATCATTAAGCATGTTAGTGATAGGCAAAAAGAGTTGTCTTTAAAATTAATGAATGAATAAAGATAAATATCAAAGTTGAATAAAATCAATTTTCAGTGTATAGAAAAAGTTGATAATTTTTAAATGGAAAACAAAATATTACACTAAGATATCCACAAAGGAAAGAAAAATCAGCTAGAAAAAGGTCTTTAAAAAAGGGAGAGAATGAAACTTATTTTACATTAATTAAAGCCAATGATGATGTTGTACTGATGTCAATTTTTAGATTTTTTTTTATATTGAAGATGTATTTTTTCTTCTTTCATTTTTATTCTATTTAATATATACAGCAAGAGACAGCACAGCACAGGTCTTCAATGGGACATGTGTCCAATAAGCAGGATTTCTTCTGTTCCACAGGGCTTAGTTTCTGTAAATCCGGAACGTATTTCCCATTGGGTTAGCAATTCTAAGTATGTTCATTATTTTAGGCTGTGTTGTTGATGTATTTGGGACGTCAATACGTCCGTAAATACGCCCCAGAACTAAGCTCTTGAAACATAGAATATCCTGCTTGGAGGACCCACGGGTTCCTAGCATGGCCTGTGGCTGTGCTGTCTGCTGTGATAATTAAATAGAGATAAAAGGGTGAAAAAAGAAAAAATACATCTTAATTTTTTATTAAACAAAAAAAAATAAAAATAATATCATCAGTACACATCTAGCATTGGCTCTATTTAATGTAAAAATTAGTTTATTCTCTCTTTTTTAAGACTTTTCTAGTGATATATCTTTCTTTGGAGATCTAATATATATATTTGCTTTCATTTTATGATCAACTTTTTCCTATTTTTATTTATACAAAAATTGAAATAGATTTTATTACAACTTTGAGATTTATCTTTATTCATTTATTTATTTTAAGAACTCACTTTTGTTATATTGTTCTATTGTAAACTGTATTGTATTGCCATTACAATAACTTCTTGTTCAACTGCGCCTTCATACGAATCAGGTAGACACACTTTGAAATAGGTCTTGCATGCGAGCTGTAATGGCATCACTTTGCGATCGGCATTCTTACAATGCGTTGGATTGATTCAATCTGGTGCGTCCGCCATTCTTTGAAACGCCCACAGCGCGGCCCACTGCACACCCTTCATGTTAGGCGCATGCGAAAGTGGCAAAGGTTGCGCTAACAGCGCATCCCTGCATCCGACATAAGTGGAGTAGGCACAGTTGGAGTCCACAGTATACGGCTGAAATCAAGGCGCAATTCCGGATCACATCACTTGCTCAAACCCTAACATCGCCTACAGACGGGTGCTGGGAACCTTCACAGGGCTCTTTTTGTGTCTTAACCTCCATGAATGTTTTATTATATTTTTTGGTCCAGTGACACAACTTTTGTTTTATTTGTCGTGTGGTCAATGCAGATTTCTTTTTCTAACATTTTAAACACATCATTTTTGAGAATTGTTGCAGCATGAAAAAATGCCTTCAAATGGATTGTTACAATTTTTGATATTCATATAGTGTTACCCAAAATTAGATTTTGTATTTGTGTTCATCATAATTAGTGTTGCATGAAACTGTAGTTGCCCTGTTCGACATTGGTTCAACTGATGTTTTAAGAATATTCTGGTTTGTGTCATTCCCAAATAGAAATCTTTTACTCTGTCCCTAGCCCTGACCCTAACCATAAGTTGGATTTTAAATCCCTTCAAGGATTAGCTTACCTCTCCGCAGTGCTTTTAGATCCAGCGGCGACATTGCTCTGATGTCACTTTCACTTCATCATCTCTTACGGCCTTATGTACCATGAGACATCATCACCTGAAAGGCTTAAAACCATAGTCCAACTTAAGGTTAGGTTTACGGTCACAGTTAGAGACGATTTTTTGGTGATGCAAAATTTGATTTAGACCAATCTGAATAGAATCGATCAGATTTGAGTTAATTTTTACTTTGATTTGAATCCCAAACACAACCCTAATTATAACCATCATTAATTTTGATAAAGTGTCGTTTTTAGGGTAATAGAGTCTCTACTGGTGTATAGGCAATCGAATCGGTTAGCCAGCTAGTACGTTTGAGGGAAATTATTGTATTTGCGGTTTTTATTTTATTTATTTCATTTTTGGGGGATTTTGTTTTTAATTTTAAAAATCAAAAAAGACCATTTGGGGACTGTATTATTTTTTATGTATTCATATTTACACTATGCTGTTTTTCTATAACTGGGGAAATACAGCATCCCCTGTTACATAGGCAAATAGCTCTGTCACAGTGGCTATTGCTACTGGTTGTGCTGGGTTCCATCAGAACCATCAACATCCTCTTCTGATCAGTCTCATGACCACCAGAAGCTGTTGCCTTTTTTACCTTATCTGTTTTGTCTCCTGGGTCAGTGACATACAGAGACTCTGTGTAGTTGCAGAATTTTGTCTACTTCAGATGCATTGGTGAATATACTTGAATGCTGCTATTTTGCAGGTTAATGAACTGGGGGTCGCATTGCATCAATCAATTTTGTAGTGGTGTAACTTTCTCTGTTATCAAAACAACTGAAAAAATTGAAATATTACTGTTTTGGTACATATAATGAGAGACAATGTTAGCAATAGTCTATCAAAGGAAAACAGTATTTTGAGGATGGTGAACATTGTTTACCAGGCAGCCCATATAGACAGCAATCATATTGGTAGTATTTTACTGATGGACACTTTTTACAAAAAGATTCTTCTGACCATTTACTTACTTATTGAGCAGCATAGTTATAGGCATTACACAGATATCAGTCAAATAGGGGTCTGTGTACACGACCTCTTTATATCATGTAACTTATCCTTTCTTGTTCTGACAGAAACCTGTTCGACACCCTCAAAAAAGCCTTCCCTGCCGTACTCCAAGTTACCCATGCTCCCCACCCCAGTACAAAGCATGGCAAGTACCATTCCTTTGTGTCCATTCCACCTCCAAATTACCTCACACTCCCCTCCTTTGAGGTGCACTCTATGAACATCTACTCCTCCTACAACCTCCAGGTGGTCATCATCTCCCGACTGGAAGGCCCTGCACTGCCTTCCTTGATGGCTTTGCTTCCTGGTTTCTCCACTTTCTTGCCACTGACATTATCACTATTTTTATGGTAGACTTCAACATCCCTATCGACACATCCCACTCTGTTGCCAACAAACTTCTTTCACTCTCCTCTTCCTCTGCCTCTCACAGTGGACCTCTTGAGCCACTCACAAAAACAGAGACACACTGGACCTCATCTACACCCGCCTCTGCCCCTTATTTAATATTTCAGACACATCTCTCCCCATATTTGACAACAATCTGCTTACCTTCTCCACCCTCTTCACTCTAACTTCCCCTCTTGTCTCAAATCCAGTGCAACTCCGCAGAAACTTCCAGGACCTCAACCCTCACACTCTCTCTGACTCTCTTGCACCTCTTTCTACTGTATCCTTATTTGATGACCCAGATGCAGCCACCACTTTCTACAACAACACTATCACCTTCCTTCTTGATTCAGTCACCCATCTCATGCACAGCAGAACCTGCAAAATCAATTGACAACCCCGTCACACAGATTTGTCTAAAGGTGAGGTGAGTTTCCAGAATTGCTGAATGCTGGTGAAAGAAAATCTGCTCCATGATGACCTCCCCTCACATTTAAGTCTGCACTCACCTCTGCCAAACAGGACTGCTTTATCACTGTTATATCCTCTGTATCTCACAACCCTAGACAACTATCTGACACATTCAACTCTCTCCTCTGTCCCCCAACACTCCTTCCCCCATCTCTCCTTTCAGCAGATAATTTCGCCACTCACTTCCTAAACAAGATCAAATTCCTCAGAGAAAGCTTCACCTCACAGTCCTCACTGCCCAACGCTATGCCTACACAGTCCCCATTGTCAGCCCCTATATCTGCACAATCCCCACTGCCCTCCTCTATACCTGTACAGTCCCCACTGCCCACCTCTATACCTGCACAGTCACCATCGCCCACCTCTATTCCTGCACAGTCCCCACTGCTGGTCCTTTTACCTGCAAAGTCACCATCTCACAGCTCTATACCTGCACAGTCCTTACTGCCAACCTCTAGACCTGCCCAATGCTCTTCTTTCCCCTTAATCTGCTTCTCCACTATTATTCAAGCTTTCTTCTCTACTATCCAAATCCAACCTCACTATCTGTAATCTTGACCCACTGCCATCTCACCTAATCCTAGACTTTAGTGCTGTTATAATCCCAGCCCTCACCCATCTTTTCATTTTATTGTTAGCCTCCAGCATTTCACTCTAATCACTTTATATAAGGCTACCAATCACAACCCATACTTAAGAAACCCTCTCTTGGACCTCTACCTCTGTCAAAATATCATCCATTAACTTGCTTCCATTTGCCTCTAAACTCCTTGAACAGCACATCTATCTTGAACTGTCGTCTCATCTAACACTCTTCTTGACCCACTACAATCTGGTTTCCGATCCCACCACTCTACTGAAACCATTCTAACCAAAGTCACCAATGTTCTAGTAACCACTAAAGCTTCACGCCACTACTCCGTCCTTCTCCTCCAAGACTTGTCCTCTGCCTTCAACACTGTTGACCATTCACTCCTGCCGCAAATCCTCTCATCCCTCTGCATCACAGACTTTGCTCTTTCCTGGATCCCCTCCCATTTCTCTGATCAGATGTTCAGCATTTTTTACCTCTGCCTACCACCTCCACCTGAAAAATATCTCTCAAATCCACTCATTCCTTAACTTTGATACTACAAAAAAGCTTGTCCATGCCCTTGTCTTCTTCTGCCTAGACTACTGCAACATCCTTCTCTCTGACCTCCTGTCTAGCATTCTTGCTCCTTTTCAAACCATCCTCAACTATGCTGCCTGTCTTATCCACCTTTCTCCTCTCTGCCTCTTTCCTCTGTCAATCCTTTCACTGTCTACCCTTTGCCCAACAAATTCAGTTCAAGCTACTAACTATGGTCCTTACAGGCTCTCTATAATCTCTCCCCCATACATATCTGCCTTAATCTCTAGATACCGCTCATCACATAATCTGCGCTCCTTACAGGACCTTCTTCTATGCTCTCCTCTTATAAGCTCCTTACACAATTATCTCCAAGACTTCTCTCGTGCTTTCCCCATACTCTGGAACTCACTGCCCCAACATATCAGACTTTTCTCCACTTTCACTAGCCTCAAAAGCAACCTGAAAACTCATCTCTTCAGGACTGCCTATAACCCACAATAACTATGCAGCTACAGTACTACATCCGCCACAAACATGTCTTTCCTTCACTTTCTTTCTCTTTCCTCCTTATTTGTAGATTCTAAGCCTTTGCATTCAGGGTCCTCTCTCCCTTTGTACCAGTTGTCATTTATCGTTGCTATTGTAGTTGTTTAGCATATGATATGTACGTAATCCCATTAAATGTACATTGCCCTGGATTTAATTGTGCTTTAAAATAATTAATAATAAAAAGGGGTCCTCTGTCATATAATGCTATTTAAGAAGACACTAGTATGAAATATGGTACATGGTTGATGAGGTCTGTTACAAATTTTGCATTGGGGTCCAGAATTCTCAACTTACACATTTATTTCCATTCTTAACAATTTCATTCTTGCAAGCATAGTTTTACATTTTTGCCTGTTAGGCATGCTGTTCAACACTGGTTCAATTGAACTTGTGAAAAAATGTAAACGCAAATGTTTTCTCTAACCCTATTCTTAAAGGGGTTTTACAACAAGGTAAAATCCCCTGCATAGGTCACTCGCAGCTAGCTAGTGGATGTGAATAAGGAGGGAGGTTGTCCTCTCCATTACTTCTATGGGAGTTCTTGAGTGTGTCTGCTCGGTTATATTCAGGAGCACCCATTGAAAGGAAGGGAGAGGATGGACGCAAGCTCCGCTCTCCTCATTGTCATGCAGGCAATCTGTGCAGGGGATTTCACCTTGTGGTAAAACCCCTTTAATCCCAAAAGTAACCGTAACCCTGAGTTAGAGTGAAGGTAAGAGTTTTTTTAGGTCATTTAAAGGACTAACTAACCTTTCACAATCTCTCCAGTTCTTGTGTCATTCCTGCACAGCTTCTCTTTAAGTGCAACTGCCTGACATCCCTTCCAATTTCCCTACATTGCACCTATGTCATGAAACACGTCAAGTAACATTGGACATGAAGTCAGGCATCATATCTCACGTCCGATCTCAGTTACAGTTCGCAAAATGTAGAGGTAACATAGAAAACCTGAAGTTGACTTTGGATGGCTCATGGGAATTGACACAGCAGTGGGAGTAACAGGAGGCTAAAAGGTAATTAACCCTTTTAAACCCATAAATATTCTACCTCTAATCCTAAACTCAGTTTAGGGTAAAGTTAAATTTTTTTTCCCGATTTTCATCAAAATTCAAGAAGGACCAACCCAAATAAAATCACTTTGATTCAAGTCAAATTTGACGTCTACAGTATGTAAACTTTATTGCACTATCTCTCCTTTTATGCTTGAGTCCAGAACAGAATGCAGAATGACAGTCAAGGCTGACACACCAACAAACTGTATTAGAGAGGATTGAATGAAACCCTGCATAAAATATATATTTATCCATACATGCCAAGTCTCCTGCTTTTGGCGGGGGGTCCCGCTAATGTGGGCCCCCCCGCCCACCCTGGCAGAGTTGGCGAACCTCCCGCCACCAGCAGGCAGCGGGGGTTCTTTAAATGACCACTGCGCCGTCGCCGCCGGGCCGCTCTTACAGGCGGGAATGAAAAACTAGTGTGGCCGCAGCCGCACAGTCAGTCAGCAGCTGCATGCTTCGTGCAGCTGCCGTACAGGGAGGAAGCAGGAGGGATCGTTCCCCTCCTGCTTTCTCCCCTGTATGTACAGCGGCCGGTTGACGCTGTATTTACAGATCAGCGTCGCAGGGGGCGTGACGCACGGATGTACTCACTCCCCCTGCAAAGCTGAAGAGATCGTCGGGAGCTGGACGCGCTGCAGGGAGCCTGGTGAGGTGAGTAATTTTTATTATTTTTTTAATTAGCTATTGGGGGCATTTACCTGGCTACAAGGGGCACTACCTGGCTACAAGGGGCAATACCTGGCTACAAAGGAGGCACTAACTGGTACAAAGAGGGGGAACTACCTGGCTACAAAGGGGGCACTACCTGGCTACAAAGAGGGCACTACGTGGCTACAAAGAGGGCACTCCCTGGCTACAAGAGGGCACTACCTGGATACAAAGGGGGCACTACCTTGCTACAAAAGGGCACTCCCTGACTTAAAAGGGAGCACTACCTGGCTTAAAAGGGGGCACTACCTGGCTACAAGGGGACACTACCTGGCTATATGGGCACTACCTGGCTATAGGTGGGCTACTACCTAGCTATTAGGGGTTACTACCTAACTATTAGGGGTCACTACCTATTAGGGGGCACTAACTGGCTATAAGGGGCACTACCTGACTATAAGGGGCATCACCTGGCTATAGGGGCATCTACCTGGCTATTAGGGGGCACTACCTGGCTATAAGGGCTTGCTCTATTGCTTGGCTCAAACGGAGTGCTTGAAGAGAACAGAGTGCGGAGTTCAAAACAACCGGAGTTAAAAACAGGAGAGAAAAACTGGTAAGTAAACAAACCTCTTTTATTTAATATTTCAATCTCATTATTATTTTTTTTTCTTCATTGCTGTTGCACCAGGATAATGGGCAGCTTCACTGGCAATTTCCAGCAGTGCACAATCTGCCATATGTATGCACTACTGGAGCAAGAGGTCCAGGGTGAATACCGCTGTAGCAGATGTGAGCATGTTGCTTCTTTGGTAGCTCGCATTTTAGAACTAGAGGAGCAAAATGCGACACTGAGGGCGATTGACTATGAAGAGAAGAGTTTGTTACTCTTTGAGCAAACAGTTAGTGGGCTAAATGTGGAGGGTGGAGTATTGGATCAGCAGGAGGAGCCGTGTAGCTGGGTTAATGTAGACAGGCAGAGCTCTAGGGGTACCAGAAAAAGAAGGCGCTTCTCCTCCAAA
>JAODAL010056119.1:0-23501 GCA_025379985.1 Phyllomedusa bahiana | reverse complement strand
TCTACCCTTTTTCTGAAAATGATTTGCGGGCCCCCAAAAATTACGGGAAGCGCCGAAAAAGGCGCGATCTTAATAGATGATCCCAAGATTTGCCCCTTAAATTATCGATGATCGGGAAATTTTTCACCTAAAAATTTCCGATTTAAACTTTGTCGAAAAAAAATGGGCTCAACATAGAAATCGCTATTTTGCCAACCGGCATTATATGTGCAAATATTGACTTGGTGCGAGACACCTCCATAACACCCCCACATGTTTGGCACATTAAAAAGTGTTGGATCTGTCGAACAATGTGCCATACATGTTCATTTGAAGCGACAAACATCACGCACAGCTCGCTATGATGCATTTTAAGCCAGAAAAGGGCGAAATACCCTTTCAGACATGTCTCTCGTAATGTTCTTTACTAGATATACTGCATGAAAAATTTTGCAGTAGAATTTTATTCACATCCAATGAAAATGTTGGTTGGGATTTCTACAAGTTCAGTTATAACATATGAGGGAATTCATTCTATTGCATGTTAAAAAGGTTGTCTATTTCCTACACAAATTAAATAATATGCTAATGTATGTAACCCAATAAAATATTTATAAAAACAAGTTCTACTCCCCCCTCTTCCACTCCTCTGTTTGGGCATCAGTTTACCTTCATTCTCTTCCAAGCGGGCATCACCTCTGCAGCTGCTGATTGGCTGCATCGCTCTCGTGCTTATGCTGACATCACTGTTTAGAGATGTTCACTCTGAATGGGGATGTAAGATGAAGCACATGAACACTATAGCCCCAAACAGGATGAGAGGAGGGAGAAGGTCAGTAAACTGTTATTTTTACAGGTCCGTGGCATCTTTTTTCAATTTTTTTGGCTGAGAAAAACCTTTAACATTCTCTTAACATTTTTCTGCATTAGGGTATGTTCAAACAGTGTACTATATGCGCCACAATACGCCGGGTGGTTTGGAAGCACGCGCTAATCAGCGCGTACTTCCAAGCATCAATGGCCCCCCCCCAAATACCATTTTCAGCGGTGCAAAGCGCCCCCCCAACTTAACATGCACTTCTCTCCCCCCGGGGGTACGATACATCATATTGTGCCCGGGGAGACGACGTAATTATAGTTCCTTGAGAGCTATAAAAAACCGTAATTTGGGGTCATTTCACCCGTAAAAAGCACAAATACACAGAAATCCCCGGGAATTTTCGCCCTATTTAACAACCTGCAATTATGCTGTGGGCGGGGGGGGGGGGGAGCGGGGGGCCATAGACTTCTTACCAGCGGGGTAACGTGCTTGAAAAAAAAAAATTTCATGTCACCCATCTCCCCCGGCGGATTCCGCCGAGGAGAGAGGAACGTAATCCTTATTTCTCTATGACAACTGTGGATTACCGTAATGACTGGGACGTATTCCAGCCGTAATTCGCGCACTGCGGTCCGTAATTACGGACTGAAATACGTCCCATTTTAAGCCGTGTGAACATAGCCTTAGAGGTGATGACACATCCTACTCCCTGGACCACCGCTAGTCTTTAGAATGACCATGTCCCACAATTTTCTTTGCATAGTGACCCTCCTGTGCCCCCACAAAGGAAATCATCAATGTTATAAATGATGAGTGACAGATGGGGCAGTGTCACCAACTTTGCAGCATTTGTCCCTATGAATATGTTCCTCCTGTCCGGTTATTAAAAGACCATTCTTCCTTTACTACCGCATGAACACTTTTTCCTTGCAGTCAGATTTAAAATAGCAGTCCTTAAATTTCTTTTTTGATTTTCTGTTCTATGTTCTGTTCTGCAACTAATTTTCTGCGAGCCCTGTAGTCAAGCAGTGCTTCAAAATAGAAGTCAAATTGTTCTGCAAACCACAGCCTCCCGCGCAGTGACTTCAGTACTTTCAGTAATATTTGGGTGTTTGACACAACTACAAAGTTTTATGATTTCCCAACTTACCTTCACAATATTATATTTACATGTAATGTTTATTGACATTTCTTGAGGTCCAGAGGACTTCAAACAAGTCAGCATCTCTCCAGGTGGCACCATTTCTCTGGGGAAAAAAAATCAAGACTGATTTTAGAGCAGCTGCATTATGATTTGCTTCATTTGTTACCTTTCTGACAAAGCTTGTTGAGGCAGAAAGAACAACTCTGCAGATTCTGCCACTTATTTTTTTTCCAAACAATTATGTATTATACACGGAGCCAGACACCTCGCTGCAGTGATTCAATACTCAAACAAATTTGGGGATGAAACAATGACGGCAAAAACTGAAGTAAACCTTTTTCTATGTGCAGTTAGTATGACTTTAACCTATTGATCAGCTAAGACTGAAGCTGAATTCATCTTTGATGGATGGAAGGTTAAAGAGGTTGTAAGGGTTTAAATAAATAATCTGTTTTTTTCTATAGACTACATCGCTCCTGTCTATGGGCTGTTTCTAAATTGGACTACCAAGTACAACCTATGCACTAGAGTGGTACTGTTTCTGGGAAACACAGAACATTTATTCTAGTCCCAGAGCTTTACTGTCTCTTAACTGAATGTTATTTATAATAGTATTTATATGAAGCAATAAAGACTGAGGCATAGAAAATACAGTGAGGCAGATTTATCAATACAATTTAATACTTAGGCAGTGTAAACTTAGACTAGACAGTCTACCAAATGTGTCACATTTATCATAGTGTTGATACATCTTCTTTATACACATTTGTACACCTTCTATTAGCTGTCTTACTTTATGCCGCTAATTTCACCAAAATTTTGGTGCATGGTGTTGCACACTAAGGCTATGTTCACACAGCTTATTTTGGGACAGATTTCAGTCTATAATTCGCACCGTAATGGGCAATTTACGTCTGAAATCCATCCCAGTCATTACGGTAATCCACAGTTCTCATAGAGAACTATGGATTCCGTCTCCTCTCCCCGCTCGCCGTAATTCGTGACATGTCAATTATCATGGCGGGATAATGAATGTCTATGGGGCCGGCGAGCAGCCTGCCTCCCCCCCCTCCACCCGCCCCGTCCCCGCTCCAGAGCACACGCCGCAATTGCGGGCGAAATCCGTCCCACAATTCCGGCGTAAATAAGCCGTGTGAACATAGCCTAAGGGCCACATGTATGAAAACTGTCTAAGTCTAAAACTCACTTTGTTGCCCACAGCAACCAATCAGAATGCCCCTTTAATTTTTCCAGAGCACTATATGAAATTAAAATCTGATTGGTTGGTATGGGCAACAAAGTGAGTTTTAGAACTAGACAGTTTTCATACATGTGGCCCTAAGGGCGACATGCATGTAACTTGACACCTCAGCACCATTTGTTGTGGCTTTTTTTTCAGTGTACAATGCATCTGAATATATGGAAGTGTTTTATGTGTGCTCATAAATAGTCATTAATTGTCACCGTTGTGACACATTGTCGTCATTGTGATATGTTTGAATCTTATTAAAGGAACATTTGACGAGCAAATATAGTGCGATTAATGATACAATATCATATGCTCATAAATAGCAGCGTAGGTTTGTCGCGCCTAGCATATATGTTTGCCGCACCGTGGTACTTTGGCACATTAATAAATCGCTGGCCTGCATAGGATTTTGCCACAAATTGTCAAAAACACAAATATAATCTAACATTTATCTTAACCGGGGTTAGGTTTGGGGGATTTTATGCATTTCTAGAGGTTACCTTTCCATTCCATGGCACTTCAGTTCCAACATGTAACATTGGACTTGAAGCTCTGTAAAATGGTAAATTAACCCCTAAAACTGTATAAAAACCTCTAACACTTTCCACAACTAAGGGCTAGAGTTAGGGTTACAGTTAGAGTAATAAATTTGGGTTTTGGACATATGAAACCAGAATTGTTTCTGAAGTTAAGTCAGATCAGTGTTGACCCAAATAGGGAACAATTCAAGAAAGACTATTTAGAAGGGTAAACTATGTCTTTTCACTTTAAGCCAACTGTAACTTAATGATTTTTCAGCATCTGATGTGAATATACAGCATGATGTCAGACAGGGAGTGGGAGTATGAAGTGGATCTTGGAGTTGAGCCTACTCACAGCAGTTGGTCTTTTATTATCTGCAGTTGACACTAAGGGCCACATGTATGAAACTTGGTGCCACGACACAATTTTTTGGGCCACATGTAAAAACTGTCTAGGTCTGAAATTCACTTTGTTTCCCATAGTAACCAATCAGCACGACCCTTTCATTTTATATAGTGCTCTGAAAGAATGAAAGGGGCCCTCTGATTGGTTGCTATGGGCAACAAAGTGAATTTTAGACCTAGACAGTTTTCATACATGTGGACCTTTGTGTCTTTTTTTCCATGTAAAATGCATCTAAATATATGAAAGTGGTGAATGTGGGCTCATAAATGGCACCTAAGGTTCAAAGCATCTCACATCTGTGTTTGGTGCGCTGTGGAACTTTGGTTCATTAGTAATGCGCAAAACATGTGTATTTGAAATACAGTAATAGCCAGCACAACACAGGTCTTGCTGAGACTAGTGGTGCAACATGCAAGGTCACTACCATAGTTTCTATTCAGACATGCTATTCTAACACCTTTTATTTTATTTCTAACCTGCTTCTATGTGTGTGTTATCACTGATAATACTACGCTGACATTGTAAACACACAATTTAGAACGGGATTTGTGCTGTATTGGTTGAATTAATTTATATTATTTCATTTTCAATTAATTTTAGTTCATATAAATCTTAAATGCCTTTTATAAGAGATAATTTTTATATTTTGGGATATTATATAATTTAATATTTATTTTATATTATATAATTTATTATGAAAATTACATAATTTAATTTTATATAGTTTGATAATTATCATAAATTACTTTTTATTATTTTACTGGTATAAGTTGAGAAATATGGATTTTTTTTTGCCCTAACGGCAAATCTAGTTCCATTACGACAACTCAGGTTCAGGCAGACCACATTGAAATATGTCTGCTTGTTCGAGTAGTATTGTGCCTAGTTTTGTCTAGCCACAGTCATAAATGTGTCTTTGTGTGAATGTGGTGCAACACGGCCCCGGAACACCCCACATCTTTGGCGCATTACAAAGTGTCAGACCAGGTGCACAATGCGCCAAACATGTTAATTCGACGCGCCATACATGACGAAATTAGGCGGACTAATCACTTTTGCCGCATTTAATACCAGAACATTAAAACTGACCCCTTCATACATGTCGCTCAAGCTGTCAGCACCAGGGATTGAAGTTAACTCTGTTCCTGGCCATTCAACCACTTAGATATTGTGATCCCTGCAAGTGTGACATCTCAGGGATTAGAAAAGTGAGAGGTGTCCCAGCCATAACAACATAGGGAGTGTAAGTAGTAGACATGACAACTGGCAGCCTTATAAAGGCCCCAGGCTTGCCATATTAGGGTCTGCCTACACGGCAATGGTTTTCAGTCGGATTTTCAAACAGTTTTCGGATTTGAAAGCTGACTGTCAACCATCAGCATAGACTTCAACAGAAAATCTGTTCAGTAGTCCACATTGAATGGATTTTCTGCAGGATGGTTTTTTACACCGCCAGCGTTCTGGCAGAACAGGAACCGGATGAGCGCACCTTTAATACTTTCATTACCCCTCTGGTGTGGTTTAATAGAGATGTGGTAAATGCATATTACACGACAATACACAGTAGCACAGTTACCCTTGTAACAAAATAAATAAAGTCAGAATGGCAGGTGTTTTTCATTTTCACCAAAAATTGGAACATGATTAAAAATCATACATTCCCTGAGAGGGAGCCGATACAAGTGAAGCCTTATGTGCAGATATCAAGCCCACCTATAGCTGCATTGATGGAAAGATAAAAACATATTTACCCTCAGAAGATGGTGATGATCAGCACATTTTAAAAACAAATATTTTACTTTTTTTAAAACTAACACCAGTACAATAGTTTTTCTTTTCAATCCATCAAACCATCATTTAGTTTGTTTTCTAATACATTGTATAATGGCCCTTCATACTAAAGAGACTCTGTTGTAAGTGAC
Organism: Phyllomedusa bahiana; assembly: GCA_025379985.1. Lineage (NCBI taxonomy): Eukaryota > Metazoa > Chordata > Amphibia > Anura > Hylidae > Phyllomedusa > Phyllomedusa bahiana. The sequence continues at coordinate 17,460 of JAODAL010056119.1, read as the reverse complement.
CCCTACACCAGTGGCGTGCCAAAAGTTGTTAACATTGAAACTTACCCTTACATTCTGTCTTTTTATTTGCTATGAAAGTAGAGATGCACAGTGTCTGCTCTTATATACATGTAAGGGAGACCAGATAGTGGTGGGTGAAAGAGGGTGAAGCTATATGCATCAATGAACTCTTTATGTATGCACTGTTCATGCATCAGAACTCCCTGAAATAAAATAATGCAGTGATTTGCATATAGATAGTATATTGCTATATCACCATGAGTTGTAGCAGATACAAAATTTACTTCTGCTATGTTTTACCAACTCAGCCTGAAAACACATTTGTTTCAGGTTTGAAATCTTAAAATTTATTCTGTTTAGAACAATGGTGGCCAAAACAAAACATTCATGAGGACCTCAAATACAGATGTTGACTCCTTCATAGGGCATTCAAATATGGTTCATTTCTTAAAAACAGACTTGGAAAAAATGATCTTCTTTTAGTACCAAACTTCTATATGATTACTTATACAATATTTCTTCTAAGAAATTATATATAATACGGTATAATTATCTTAATATTATTATAATAATTTTATATTAAAATATATATTAAAATATTTGGTTTATATTTTTAAATATTTAGTATTTATAAAACCAAATGCCAAAAAAAACCTATCTCTTTTTTAATAAAAAAGCATCGTAAAACCTCTTGATTGCAGAAGGAATTTGGCAACAAAATTAACAGCTGCCAGGTGTTTGGGGCTAGCCCAGCATGGGAAGGCTAACAACAGGTGGCGTGTGTGTCCCTCCTTGCTGCCTGTTTAGCACCCATATTCTTATAATTGGTGGGCTTTTGTGGGGGAATTTTTTGGAACCCTTTTCAATTGGATTTTTTGGAACACTCTTTGAATTCTTAATTGTCGGGGACACCCTTAAAATGTTGGTGTTTATAATATTAAAACTTTTTTTTTTTTTTTTTTTTTTGATTTCTTCCATTAAGGTTACAAATTTTTTAGCTGGCCTTCAGGGGGTTTCCCTTTTGTTACCCCTTTTTTTTGGAAGTTTTTAGCCTTTTCTAAAAACAACTTTTTTTTTTTAAAAGCAGTTCTATTTATTAGAGAGATCATTTTTAAAAAATCCGTTTTTCCTTTTCCAAATCTGTTGGCTTAAAGCCAACCATTTCAGGTTTTCCTTTTCTATTTAGCTTTAAGCGCAATGTATATAATACGGTGCTGCATAGAATTTAATCCCATGCTTATTATTCCGTTAAAGTGCTTACTCTTATAAAAGACTTCATGACTTCTAATTACATGAAATCCTCATTAAAACCTAATTAAATTACCATCATTACCGCAACACCTGTTTTATAGTCAAAAAAATTCACATTTACTAAATAATGTAATAATTGTATTTATTGGTTTAGACTATGCTGTTAGGGTGGAAGATAGTTACTCTTCTGACCAAAATATGTTTTTATTTCACATTTCTGAAATATAAAGAGCAAGTGGTGAGTTTATTGAGCTACAAGTCTTTGACATTTTTAAAAACACTATGAGATTTTTTGGAACATTTTATGCTAACCATCCAGCAGTATTCTAGCAGTGTAAGTGTAACTAACAGCCAGCACCTGCCCTATATGAAGTGGGCTTAGCTCCTGAGCCCACGCCATAGATCTTTCCACCTCTTTACTGATAGTCAGCGATAGACATCCTAAGCAGTCACTTATTTTTGCCTACCAATTATCCCTGTCCTGTTTATACTAAATTATTCTTTGTGGTTAAAGTTAGTGATGAGCGAACAGTAAAAAGTTCTAGTTCGATTAGAACCTCGAACTTTTGTGACTTCAGTTCGAAGCTCTATTTGAACTCGAACCTCATTAAAGTCAATGGGAGAAGATGTTCTGGTTATTTTTTATACCTACACAGGTGAGGAGAAGCTGGAATTACCATTTCCATAAAAAGTAAATGGATAGTAGAACAATTAGTGAAGAAAATTTGGCTCTAAGAGTGACAGAAAAAAAATTGAGAGGCTAAAATACTTCATTCCTTTTTAATGGCTAAAATGAAAAGATGATGAGAGCTTGCAAGCAGGGGCGTAGCTATAGCAGGTGCAGCGGTAGCAGCTGCTATGGGGCCCTGCATCCTGAGGGGTCCAAAAGCACCTTTGAAAAGGGAATGGAGAAAAAGTTCAAAGGAGTTGTCTAGTTTATTTAAAAATCAAACAAAGAGCAGTAGATTAGTAGGACTAATCATGTCCATGTATGTCCATGTCCAGTATGGCACAATAGAGGCTACAGTCATACATTATTTAATGTAGCTTTTTGTGATTTTTTTTGCAGTTCTATTAATGATATAGTTAAAATATTTACAATAAATACATCTATGGTCTGTAATATGCAGGCTTAATGTGCTCTACAGAAATGAAGGTGTTCCTTCCTATCCTAAATAATGCTGTTAAGGGTTATTTGCTCAGAGATAGGAAAAATCTCAGGAGAAGGAGAAAAAAGATAGGAGATCATTAAGACCAACAGAGCGTGTTCTTGGAATAAGAGAGTACTGAAGTCACAGAAGGAAAGTTAAGCTGTAGGAGCGGTTTTAGGGCATACAGAGGTCACAAGGTTATTGTTGAGGTTAACCTATATTAAACTCAATTCAGGAGAATATCGGTTAAGAGAGGTTTAGGAAATTAAACATCAGCGAATATCTACAGTCTTAATAAAATCCTCCCAATGCAGAAATACATTTCCTTCTACAAAGGTGACAAGATCTTTCTATCTTTTGTGGCTATTAATGGTGTCACTGTATATATAGAATATAATGTTGAATTGAAGTAAGACAGAAATATATATATATAAATAGATAGCAATTAGATAAACACATAGATGAATAGATACATATTATTTGAATGTGCATCATATAATAAGCTACAATAGTTATATGTATGTATATATATATATGTATATATATATATATACAATAGTCATATATATATAAATTAATATATATATAATAATATATGTATTATATATATATGTATATAATAAAATGTTATTATATAAAATATATTAAATATTTATATATATTTACTTAAAATATTATATATATATATATATATGTGTTATATTATTAATATATTATATATATATTATATATATATTATATATATATATATATATATATATATATATATATAAATATATATATATTGTGGATATCCCTGTGACGGAGAGTAGTGCTCCACAGGGATATCCACAGTACTTCTTGCCAGTAGAGGACCTGGATATTTTTCGGACCAATGCAGCCGTGCAGAGGGCGACGGAAAAAACAGCCCTTCTAACACATCTGAGTGTTGTGCCTCTCCATTGCACAACTCCATTTGGTGAGCTCATTACTTGCTAATTTATTTTTACTTTTTAAGGTTTTATACTATTGCGCGCCCCCTCCTGTTTTTTCTCCTTCTCTCTCTCTCTCTCTTCTCTCTCTCTCTCTCTCTCTCTCTCTTTATATATATATATATATATATATATATATATATATATATATATATGTCAGAAGGAAGGAAAGAGAAAGAAAAGAGTGAGATAGATAATTGAATGGAAGTAAAACAGAAAGATGGATAAATAGACAGATATTAAATAAACACATATATTCGATAGTGTGTATCTATTCATTTATGTGTTTATTTAATTTCTATTTATCTATCTTTCAGTCTTCTATTCAACTGTCTATCTATAGTATATCCCTTCCATCTTTCTTTCAATCTATCTATCTCTATTTCTATTTATCTGTCTATCTATCTAAAGATGGAGCAAAGATAAATTTGACACCAGAATGTTATTTCAACTTTTTCAATGCTTTTCAATAGCCTCCTCTTTAGAGATAAGAGCAGAGAACATAGGAAGCCATGATATCATGATCAAACTTGATCTTGCTCCATCTGTATCTATCAACTATCTTTGTATCAACTACTGTACCTATTAAATAAAAGAAGACAAGTGGCAATAATTGTGCACCTCCACAATGCAAAGACATAAGAAACACACTTTATTTTATAAGACACAAAACAGCACATCCAAATTATATCAACAATAAAATAAAAACATAAAAAAATACAAACACAACTCTGGTAACTTCTGGGTAAGGATATGGGAACAAGCCAGGTGCATAGAACAGAGCAGTGCTTAGCTGGTGCATCTTTTTCTGTTGATTTTTAAGAGCGTTCCAAATATAGCCGAATAAGAGATCTTGGCTGTTATTGGAACTCCCATAGAAGAGAATGGACGGAGCAAGCGAGGTCACCTTTCCATTCTGTATGGCCAGTCCCTGTGGAAACAGTAGTGCCACATAACAGCATGCTTTCTAACCTTATTTATTTCTTAACCGCATATCATTGGGCAATTTCCTACTTATTGGGCTAATCTATTACATTTTAATAGATACCACATTGGGCCTCGTATGAAAACTGTCTAGGTCTGAGACTTTCTTTGTTTCCCATAGCAACCAGTCAGGGCTCCTTTCATTTCATATAGTGCTCTGATTGGTTGCTGTTGAAAACAAAGACAGTCTTAGACCTAGACAATTTCTATACTTGAGGCCCATTATCTTTACATTTTTTTTTTTAAACTTAGCTCTTTAGATGCTGATAGGATATTTTAATTTGGTCAATAATTTCACTAAGCATTCAGTCTGTTGTATTATGGGATATTTGTTGTAGGTGTCCTTTCCTTCTGCATTTTATACATTGGAATGTAATGCATTATACTTTGTTAAAGGTTTGTGCTCCATCAAAACCACAACATTTCTGTGATTTCTGTGACTTTCTTTGTCCCTTTAATTTTTTTTAGCATAATTTGAGATTAAGGACTTATGTGTAGAATCCCCTTCTTTTTGTGTCTGGCTGTTCTATCACCACAAGGAAGGTCTTTGCTGCCTCTGGTGGCCAACTGTGCAACATTATGGCTTTTCGTGTTATCTGCTTTTTTATAAAAACAAAAAAACAAAGGCCACCGAAAAACATTTAAAAAGTAGTGATAATATTCTGTGCCTTGATAAAATGGTGGATTATGTGTGAAGTTTAATTTTGCTGTATCTGTATATAACATACATATTAAAGTATAGGGCCCTTTATCCTAACTTAAAAAAAAATAGTTCTGTATATGAAGATAGCTAAACTTAAAGGGATGTTCCACCATAGACTTATATAACTGATGTTATATCAAATTTGTAGCTACCACAGAACAGAATGGAAACGCATGTGCAAGCACGACCCGGCTTTCCTTCTTGAGCCAACATTATCCCAAGATAGGTGCGGGTACATATCAGACTTTGATGGCATATCAAAGTCTATGACAGAAAAAAAAAACTTTAATTACCTGATCCAACCTCTGTGTATCCTACTTGTGTCCTCTGTGAAATAACAATTATGAAACATCTCCTCTTATAACTCTGTGTTGTGCTGTTCTTCTGTTATTTCTTTTGGAAATGTGTTACTGATTCAATCGGATGGGTGTTACCATTCCAGTTTTTAAAGAGTTGAGTCCCTGCAGACACCGACTCTGTCAGTATTGGTGGGTCAATATGAGACTGTGCAGGGATACACCCCCAAGTAACACCCACCTGACAAATTGGTAAAAATTTATTGGAGGACTAACAGGGGAACCACACAACAGATAGATATGAGTAGATAGATTATTGATAGATAGATAGATAGATAGATAGATAGATAGATAGATAGATAGATAGATAGATAGTAGGTAGGTAGATAGATAGATAGATAGATAGATAGATAGATAGATAATAATAGATGATAGATAGATAGATAGATAGATAGATAAATAGATAGATAGATAAATAGATGATAGATAGATAGATAGATAGATAGATAGATAGATAGATAGATAGATAGATAGATAGAGATGTATATATATGAAGCAGAACAGATGCATCATGTTATCACAGCACAGAATGTTATCTCAACTTTTTCTATGCTTTTTGATGGCTTTTTTTAACAGATGAGAGCAGATAACACGAAAAACCATGATATGGTTGAGCTGGATTCGGCTACATCTGTATATATTATAATTTGATTATTTATCTCTTTCTTTCTTCCCACTTAAGTACAACTTCTATCTGCTGGCTTGACGGATTTGCAGTAAGAAAGCATTATTTTAGCACCTTGGACAGCGCTTGTATATTCTCCACAAGTTATAAAAACTGAGCGAAGCATTGCTGTTTCTCCCCGTCTGACTCTCTCTTTTGCTAGACATAAAAGCAGCTTTATTGTGGCTCAATGACTTTTGCAGTGATCCCTGACATAAGAGATGTTCTTCCTATATATTCTATAAAGGAATGACTTTTGGTTGCAGGTTTTGGCCGTTTTTCAAAGCTGTGTCTGCTTGTACCAAGCAGAGGATTACAGTATGTATGGTAAGTTGTAATACTGAAGCAAAGTGTCAGCATATCTACTTTGGAGAAATAAAATTCCAAGATTAAAATTAGCAAAGCTGCACAACACGCCTGAGCAGGAGTAAACGTAATATGATTATCCCATATTAATTCAATATGTAAGATATTATCCTGCAGACTGGTGAGGACGGGTCACTTACCATATACAATTAATGACAGAGAAATGTGCTATTAGTGCTGTAGTTAATACTATTATTTATATATGACAGGATTTATAGATGAAGCAATCATTTACAAGGCGGGTGCAGTGTGATAACTCGATCTACAGCTTTGTAGTACTTTGTAGTCATCATAACACATCAACCCCTTACTGACACAGTTACACATATATTTACATCATGCCGTCAGTAAGGGATTATGGAGCAGGTTCACTCACTGAGCCTGTTTTATATGTGGCAGGTTATGATGGTGAATTACAGCCGGGACCTGCTGATAGTGGCCAGGATCTAAAATAACTCCAATTCTGACCTCTTAACCCTTTAGATGCAATGGCGTAGCACACTTTTCTGGTTCCTGAGATCACAGGTAGCCAACCATTTGTCATGATAACCAGGGGTCTTCATGGCTGCCATCTTACTACCCACATTACACCCTGCCATAGGTATGGAATAATAGGAGCACTGGTTTTGCACTCTGTTCTGCAATGCATTAATGTTGCCCAACAGTGTACAAGTAATCATGTCTCCAGTAGGGAAAGTAAAAGAACAAGTAAAAAGAAAAAAAATATTAAAGGTGACATTTATGAATGGGGCTGTACCAGTTTTCTGGCGTGCTTTGAGCCAAAAAAACCTACTGTATCCTTGATCTACATATGGATGATCAGTCTTAAGTCAAAACGTGGCGCATTCTGCACCAGACATAACACTTTTAATTGCACTAATTACGCAACAAAAACATATATATTTCATATATTCATGCACATTCTACACTAAGGAAAAGAAATTAAGAAGTGGCAAGTCTGTGCCATGTTCATACATGTCACCATAGAAGTTTAAAACACCACCAAATTGCCATTTTAAAATCAAAATAATGATTACTTAAAAAAAAAAAAAAAAATACTATATAAGTATAGTCACATTCATAAAAGTCCAATCTATAAAAATATAACATAATTTATCCTATGCGGTGAACACTGCTGGATAATTTTACCCAGTGCCAAAATTGTGTGTTTCTGGTCATTTCATATCCCCCCAAAAATTGGAGTAGTTGCATATACAGCAAAATAGTACCAATAAAAATATACTTTAGCCCACATAAAATGAGCCCTCAATCTTTTAAAATGATGTAAAATCTGAAACAATTATTGATCTCAGAAAATAGTTTAAATTTGAAAAATACAAAAATCTTTGTTTTAAATGTACGAAAACATAAAAAAACTTTGAAAATATGTTATCAATTGAATCTTACCAACCTGCAGAATACAGAAAACGTCACTTGTACTGAACAAAAAAGTCCATAAAAATTAAACCCTGAAAAAATAGTGTCATTGCCTTTTTTCACATTTAACCCCACAAAGAATTTGTTTATAGTTTCCCAGGAGGTTGAAATGATGCATTTGATGATACCATTAAAAAAGGAATCTTATCCTGCAAAAAACAAGCCCTCATAAATGTATATAGGCAAAAAAACTAAAAAGTTATTGCGTTTGAAAGGTGAGGAGAAAATAAAACAATGTGACATACGCAACAATCACTGTGGAAGGAAGGGGTAAAAGGGGCTGTCTCACTACATTGATTCATCTCACCACAGTCCTGTTTTCTTGGTTTCACTTTGAATTCAGGGGCGTGTTTACTGGCTTCCCTAAGGCTAGGGTAGAAGCGAGGTCTGTAGCTATAGCAACCTGAGTAGCTGATGCAGAACATACAAGAGGGGATATCTAGGAAAAAGTCGGACACTGTTAATGGACACATATTGCAAAGTGACTTGTTTTTGCAAGATCTTTAATATAAAAAGCAATCCTTGGAGTGAGACAACCCCTTTAAGGGTATGTTCAGACGATAAGTAAAAGTTGCTCGCCAGATTCTCTTTGGATTCTACTGATGCAAACCATGTTGGCCAATGCAGTTTTCAGTGAATATTATCATGTGGTTGTGGACATTTTTTATATGTTTTCCACATGGAATACGACGGAAGAATGAACATTTTCTAAGTTTTTTTTACTCTTAAAGATCAACTGACAAAAGGATTGGTTTTATAAACTACAACGCATATGTTCTACTGAGGTCAATGGGGATGATTTACTTTCTGTTTTATATGAGTATTCCCAGTCGGAATCCGCGTGGATTCTGACATAAAATACTCGTCATGTGGACTCAGTGTAAAAGTCAAATAAACCTATTATATTGGTACATATAATTTAAGGTGTTGAATGGTTGATGTTTGTTTTAGAATTTTTTTTTTGACAGAGTGGACACAATTAAATGTGTTTTAAAGGGTACATCCACGCAAGGAGTACATTTTAATTGTCATATTCTGCCGTTGAAAACTGCATCAAGCGACAGGATTTTCCATGAGCATTTCACATGTATTGCATGTGGATTAATGTTTGTTTAATTTTTGGTGGATTTTTAGTCATAAACGAGTCCAATTCATCTCAGTGGGTCTCTGGATAGAGATCTGCATTCACATTGACATAGAAATGTTTGGGCACATTTTACACAAGGATTTTAGCCATTCCCATTGACTACAATAGTAAATTTTCTATGCAGAATTTGAAGGAAAAATTAACATGTTCTAAGTTTTTTGACGTTTAAAAAACAACTGATGAAAATCCCCATTGTATGAACAACGCATATTTTCTATTGAGGTGAATTGGGATGGTTTGTTTCTGTTTTAGATGAGTATTTCAAGGCGACCATCTCAATAGTGAAACACCTGTGGTCAACCGTAATCTGTAAATTATGGCTTTTGAAGCCATTAGACTGTGTTTGTAATGTCCTCCAAACAGAGATACTATTTATGATTGCTGTCTGTTCATCTTATAAAAGTCTAATGCCAGTATCCAATGTAGAGTTACCTATACAGATGTAGAAAAGCGTAAAAGTATTTTCTCGCCATGCAGTTTCACAGAGCCACAGCTAGATTTAGACTCACATAATCTATTCAGACTGTGGGCAGGTCTATTGTAGTGATTGACACATCAGCTCTTCTGTTTCTATCTATTCCTGTTGCACTGACATAAGTACAAGAAATTTATAAAGCGTATTACACAATGCTGCAAACCTCTAAAGAGTGTTTACTTACCTAAATGAGAAGCTTTCAAAGTCTTTAGCTACATATAAGACTCTCCAGGAGGTGACATACCATAGTCAGAATAATGGCAGCTTAGAGATATGAGAGTAAAGGGAGAGCAGGGGAAGGTAAGGAGAGGTGGTCAGTAATCAGAGAAACTTGTGTGCTCTAAGAGGAGATAAAATCTTCTTTATCTCCTGACCAAAGAAAAATCAACAAAGTAATGTGTTTTGAAAAAAAGTCTTCAATTGCATGTCCCTACATGCTAAAAGCCAATCAATGTAGTGAGAAAACACCTGTGGCACAGAATGTTATCCCAAATTGTTTAATGTTTTTCAATGACTTTTGCTGTAATCTAGATCAGATAACACAGTACAGTAAAATATCACTGACAAAAAAATCTTTGCAACATTCCTATGTCTTTATAAATTACAGTCATCATTCTTTGGATTTGTCCCCTACTACATTCTAGACTAGCAAATGGATGTTCAGTACTAGGGAACAAATTGTAGGAAGTATCACTAGAGAATATACCATGTGTGTTTGTTGTCTGTTACTATGGAGATAAATAGAGCTGCATTGGACCTGCAGACACAAAATGATAGAACAACTGTAATAGGATGATTTGAAAAGTTGCATCACTTTCCATGTTAAATACATTGGGACAATGAAAAATAGTTTTTGACTACTTTCACATATTGTCGTATCAATCTCTAAATGGTTGTTGCAATCTGAGCATAATCTCTCAGATTACAGCAATAATTATGGAAACCTAAAAGTGTATGGAAATTGAAAATGTTGATGGAATATTTTCAATCATGTTTGTAATGGTTTATTCATAGAATTTTATGCATTGGTGAAAAGCCAATTGCATATAACATTAATAACATTTGATGTTTGTTTGTACCTCATGTTGTCTTTACAATAGAAAAAAAACTAAAATAAGGCCTCTCATTTTTTCCTTTATGACTTTTGAATTTCAATCAGGAAGAGTATGAAGACTTGTATTTGCTTAAGTGGTTTGCATCCCGCTGAATTTTGCATGCACCGCTTGTTTTGGTTGATCTTCCACACCATTAAATACTTTTTAGAACTTAGTACTGTTACACAAAATCTATTTTCTAAGTGTTGCCAGTTTGACAGATTTTAAAGTCACCAAAGTGGGTTACAAAAAAATATCTTGTCAATTTCATTGTCACAGTACAAACGACAGGTATCAGCAGTTTTCTTTTGATTATGTTAAAGGCTTGACTAGCATTTAGCATAAAAATGACAGCATGCTTTAAGGCTTAAAGAAGACCTTCAGTAATTTTGACTAAATTTAACTCAACACTATTTTTAACTGTTGAAAGTATATAAAGTGAAGTAGATGTATTTTAAAAAAGTTGCAGAAACTTTTCATTAAAAGTTACATTGTAGAGCTAAAAAATGTAAAATATTTATTTACAAATGTATTTCAGTTATTATTATTATTATTATTATTATTATTATTATTATATTATTATTATTGTTATTATTATTGTTATTATTATGTCCTTGTTGCCTATAGCAACCAATCAGGGCTCCCCTTTAATTTTTTCAGAGTAATATATGAAATTAAAGAGGAGTTCTGATTGGTTGTTATGGGAACAAACAAAGTCTAGACTTAGACACTTTTCATACATGTCCTCCATAATAATTACAATAAATGTAAACTGAATGAATGACAGATTAATGCAGAACGAGAGCAGACCCTGCCAGGAAAAGCTTAAAACCTTCAAGTTTATGGAAACAGTAGGTAGGTACCTGCTTATACAGTAATGCTGTGGCAGCAGGGTTGTTCAAGGTCATAGGCTCTTCCAAAGTAGTGTTTTTTAGTTGGTTTTGAAGGATTGAGAGAGGAGAGAGATTGGTTTTGAAAGCCGGTTTCAGAGTATAGGGAGATGCACAGGAAAGATCTTGGACATGGCTTTGTGAGGAGAAGGTAATGAGGGTAAAGAAAAAGGTACTGTTCAGATCAGAGACTTGATGTGGGAAGGCAATGAAAGATGAAATCAGAGATGTATGGAGGAAACAGGGTGAGGACAGCCTGGCGTGCCAATATTTTGAACTGAATTTACTAGACAATGGATAGTGAATAGAAGAATCTGAAGAGAAGAAAAGCAAATGGGGAAGCAGAGTAGACGTGTATTGAGTTTAGGGTGGATTGGAAGGAGAGAAGTGTGTTAAATAGAAGCCAATGAAGTTGCCCAGGTAAAAGATAATGCGGGCAGGCACAATCATTTGTTGACGTGAGAAGCTGACGGATCTAATAAATGTTTTTGAAATGGGGCAGAAGGAGGTGGTCAGAGTTTGGATATGTGGAATGAAAGTGGAACCTCCTACTAGAACTGGTCCATTTATGGCACCAACCAGATACCCTACTAAAGCTGAACCTGCTGCAATTACTCCTACTATCTACATTCTCCTAACTAGTGTTGAGCGATTGCGTTGGCTATCGGATCGATCGATAGTCGTAGGGGCCCGCTTCGAAAAGGGTTTTTGATAGTGAGCATCGATTATGCGCGTTTGGCCCATTAAAGTTAGGGGAGAGAAACAAACCTTATTATTACACCCCCAAACAGGTGGAGAACTGAAATTAACATCCACCAAAGTAAAATGGATACGTGCTACATCTTAGGAAACACTTGGTTAAAAAGCCAGAAAAAAAAGTCCCCGACCCTTTATATCCTGTCTTGTACCACAGCCTGACCCTTAAATGCATCACCCCCAAATTAAAAATGACAGAAGGCAGTATGATTTGAAAAACCCTATGTTACTTGAAACTGGAATTGAATATCCCTGTCCTGGAAGCAGCATGAGCCCCAAAAAACCCGCATGACCCCCCCATTTAAAAAAGCGGAAAAAGGGTTTTCAACACCCTTTTAGTTTCATGGACTTGGCTATCCGTCCTGGGCCACAAACATGGCCCCAAAACCCGGAGACCCCACATTTTAAAAAATGCCGAAAAAAAGGAGTCTTTCAACACCATTTTGTTTCAAAGGACATTTACTATACCTGTCCTGGGCCACAGCATGAGCCCCCAAAACCCGATGCCCCCACATTAAAAAAATGCCGGAAAAAGGGTCTTTCAAAACCAACCTTTTAGTTTCATGGACATTGGGCTATTCTGTTTTTTTGGGGCCAAGCATGAGCCCCAAACTGCATGCCCCAGATTAAAAAGTGCCGGGAAAGGGTTGTTAGTCTGTATTGTTATGTTTTTTTATAATACACGGTATTTTTTGCACCTTTTGATTACTGTGGTGAATTTTGAATTTCTGTTTTAAGATTTAGTAGATGTGGTAAAAGAACATGCTGGGTGCGCAAAAATAAAAAAAAACGTAATGTTTGTTTTTTATTAATAAAAAAATATTTTTTTCACCCTTTTATTCACCTGTTGGTTTTAATATAGAATTGTGTTTTAATTTAGTAATGCTGCGCTGAACAGTGCTGGGTGGCAAAATAAAAAAACACGTAAATGTTTGTTTTGATATAATAAAAAGGTATTTTTTGCACCTTTTTAAATTCACCCGTGGTGAATATAGAATTGCTGTTTTAAGATTTACGTAGAGTGCGTCAAAGAACAGTGTGGGTGCGCAAAAGTCAAAAAAAAACGTAACTGTTATGTTTTGATTAAAAACGGTATTTTTTGCACCTTTCAATTTACTGTGGTGAATATAGAAATTTTGTTTTTAAAATTTTCGTAGATGGCGTCAATGAACAGTGCTGGGTCGCAAAAGTCAAAAAAAGTAATGTTTTGTTTTTATTTAATAAACGGGATTTTTTGAAATTTTTTAAATTTACTGTGGTGAATATAGAATTGCTGTTTTAAGATTTACGTGATGTGCGTAATGAACAGTGCTGGGGCGCAAAAAATAAAAAAAAAAGTAACTGTTAGTTTTGATATAATAAACTGTATTTTTTGCACCTTTCAATTCACTGTGGTGAAAATAGAATTGCTGTTTTTAAAATTTTGTAGGTGCATCAATGAACGTGCTGGGGGGAAAAAATTTAAAAAAAAAAAAAAAAAAAAAAACGTTTTTAAATTGGATGTTTTGTCGTACACGGTATTTTTGGCAGCAAAAACCTGTGCGGACTACAAGATTGGGTTTGTAATTTAAGTGCAAGGGTGGTATATCAACAGTACAGGGGGTAATGGGTAAAAAAAAGAAAACCATCTGAAAATGTATTGTAATAAAAGTGGAGTTTTGCAGCTAACCCAAAGGGCCTGCGTTTAGAAAAATGTTTATCCAATATAAGTTCAGGCTGCCCAAACGGAAAATTTTTAATGCAAACGTTAATAATAAAAAAATATTCCCCTACAATGTTACACTAAGTCTTGGTGAACTTTATCCAGTGTTCTTTATAGATAGAGCTTGTCTGTGTTGCCCGCGGGCCCCCCCCCTCCCGCTCCCCCCGCGGAATTTACGTGGTAGATTCTGTTTAAAATTCTCTAGCTAATACATAAAAGTTGAAATCCCTAATCTAACTAAATTGGAAAAATCAAGCTAATAGTAGAGGTTTTTGTGCAGAAATAGACTAAATTTTTCTGAGTGTTTGGCCCAGGCGAACGAGGTTTTTCCCCCTGGGGGCGTGAGGGAATGGGCTGAAACAGGAAACGTGTTCTAAAGTAAAACAGGTCATGTGATTTTTCCCCGCAAACGCAACCATACACATCCCCGTAGACGTGCACACAAATTCACCCCGCTCTATTCGTAATTGATTTGCTGGCCCCCCAAAATTACAGGAAGCGCCGAAAAAGGCGCGACTTAATAGTGATGCAAGATTTTAACCTTTTAAATTTTGCTGATCGGAAATTTCGATCCCCATAAAAACCTTGCGATTTAAAACTTTTTGTCTATAAAAATCCCAACACTATCCCAATACTTGAAAACCCCAGTGATCAGCTATATGTTGTGCTTCAGATTTAGGTCATAGTTAAATTCAAACTGAATCCAAGCACTTTGGTTTTGGTTGATTGGAATCTATTTTTGGTGAAAACCATCAAAAAATGAACTGGACCCCGATTTTAGGGTTGAGGTTGTTTTAGAGGCTCTAAGGCAGTGTTTCTCAACTCCAGATCTCAAGACCCCCAACGGGAAAAATTTTAGGTTTCCTAGTAAGCTGGGCGATATAAATTATGGTAGTGCATTCTGTGGAAGATCCTGAAAAAAAAGATGTTGGTGGGTTTGAGGACCCGAGTTGGGGGGGGGAAAAAAATATGGTTAATTACTGTTGGAAAAGATGCTACGTTGCAGCTTACTTCCCGGCCCTTTTGAATAAATGGTTTTTGGGGTTTTTGATAGGATATCGGACCATGAGTTACGCTGCAATGGTAGTGGCATAATGCCAGCCTGGTCATTTAACCCCTTTAAGAAACCCTAGTACTAACCCTACTTCAGGAAATGGTTACAGTTAGGGAACTGATCAGTGCCCATTTGAGCAACACTTATCAGCTATTATCTGTGGTAAAAGTTGAATTTGTTGGAATTATTTTCTCATGGGAAAAAAAAAAAACTGGTGGGCCAAAAGTATTGGGACCGTGCAATTCTGTAGATTTACTCAGTTTCTTCTGAAAAAGAATGCACTCAAAAATTCTTTGGTATTTTTATTTAAATTTTAAATTTGTCTTCAATGGAAAACCACAAAAAGAATTGTCTTAAAGCCAAACGGATATAATTCACACCAAACGTAAAAAAGGGGGTGGACAAAAAGTAATGGCATGTTTGAAAAATCATGTGATGCTTCTCAAATTTCTGTAATTAACAGTACCTATAACTTACCTGTGGTTACCTAACAGGTTTTTTGGCAAAAACAAAATCACACTTGCAGCCAGTTGACATGGATTAAATTTGGGACTCAACCTCTGTCCTGTGTTTGTGTGGACCACATTGAGCATGGGAAAAGAAAAAGACCAAAGCCCTGTCTGAGGACTTGAGAATCCAAATTGTGAGGAAAGCATGAGCAATTCAAGGCTACAAGTCCATTCCAAAGACCTGAATGTTCCTGTGTTTTACCGTGCGCAGTGCCAGCAAGAAGTTTAGAGCCCATGGCCACTGTGGTAACCTCCTAGATGTAAAGCCCATGGCACTGGGGGCTAACCTCCCTAGATGTGGACGGAAAAGAAAAATTGACGAGAGATTTCAATTTGCAAGATTGTGCGGATGGTCGATAAAGACCTCGACTAAACATCCAAACAAGTTCAAGCTGCCCTGCGTCCGAGGTACAACAGTGTCAACCCGTTCTATCCGTCGGCGTTAAATGAAAAAAAAAAAGGGACTGTATGGTAGGATACCCCAAGAAGACCCCACTTCTTACCCCGAGACATAAAAAAGTCAGGCTGGAGTTTGCCAAAATTTACCTGAGAAAGTCTAAAACATGTTGGAAGAATGTTCTCTGGACAGATGAGACAAAAGTAGAGCTTTTTGGGAAAAGGCATCAACATAGAGTTTCCAGGAAAAAAAAGAGGCATTCAAAGGGGAAAAAAACACGGTCCTACAATCAAACATGGCAGAGGTTCCCTGTTGTTTTGGGGGTTTCTTTGCTGCCTCTGGCATGGAGCTTGACCGTGTGCATGGTATTATGAAGTCTGAAGCTACCAACAAATTTTGCAGCATAATATAGGGCCCAGTGTGAGAAAGCTGGGTCTCCCTCAGAGGTCATGGATCTTCCAGCAGGACAATGACCCAAAAACACACTTCAAAAAGCACTAGAAAATGGTTTGAGAGAAAGCCTGGAGACTTCTAAAGTGGCCAACAATGGTCCAGACCTGAATCCCATAGAAACACCCGTGGAGGATCTCAAAATGGCAGTTTTGGGGAAGGCACCCCTTTAAATCTCAGGGACCTGGAGCAGTTTGCCAAAAAAGAATGGTCTAGAATTCCAGCAGAGCATTGTAAGAAACTCATTGATGGTTACGGAAGCGGTTGTTTCACAGTTATTTTTCGCCCAAAGGTTGTGTACTAAGTAATTAGGTGAGGGTGCCAATACTTTTGTCGGGCCCATTTTTGAGGTTTTGGGTTAAATGATCAATGATTAGATTTTTGTCTCATTCTGTTTTGTGTTTTTTCATTGCAAGCAAAATAAATGAATTTTAGTTTAATACAAAGAATTTGTGATTGCAATCATTTTCAGGAAGAAACTGAGTATTATCTGACAGAATTGCAAGGGTGCCAATACTTTTGGCCACCACTGTATGCCTTATAATTTAAGTCCCCCTTTTTGGCTCTGAGGGTCGCTCCCGCTCTAGCAGACTCAGGATTTCCAATTAGTACACTGATAGCCATTCCTTTAAAAGTCTTCTATGAACATTACATTGTTGTTTTTCTTCCTGGGCACATCTTACCGTGGTAAACTTGACAATTTACAGGGGACCTCTGGAGGTTCAGCTTCTGGCTGCAACAGACCCTGTATTAAAGGGCTTATCTGTAATGACACAACCACTCCAGAGGAATTTCACTCTATATGGTTAAACAATGTATTATCCTTGTTTGCATAATGGATTATGGATGAACAGATACTGCATCATTTAATGACATCATCCATAATCATAAGGCTCCATGATCATTATGCCTGGACTTTACACTGGCGCTTTGGATGTGATCCATCTGCATTTTTACAGTATGTGCCTGAACAGCAACATTACTTCTTCCTGAGTGTGCATGGTGGCATTTTTCTCTATGTCCTAGTTAAATGTTTAAGGATGATTTGGAAATGAATATTGGTCCAGTGTCAATATTTAAACTCATTACAGTAAACAAATCAG
>JAODAL010056118.1:0-23502 GCA_025379985.1 Phyllomedusa bahiana | reverse complement strand
TAAACCCTCGCCGGATGGTACTTTTCGGTTGTCTCTAGCCGGAAAATTTCAGCTTGCGGGGGGCCTTTGTGCAAAAGGGTTTTTCTGAGGGACCCCTTGCCTCCATCCCCAAATGTATACGGGCCCGGTGCGGGGGGGACAGTGGCACAATGACAGGTGGGGGGTTTTCACGGCAGCAGCCACAGCAGCAGCATGAGGTCAGACAGTGGCACAAGGACACAGTGTGGAGGTCACGGCAGCAGCAACAGCGGCATGAGGTCATAGAGTGGAGCAATGACCGGGTGTGGAGGACAGGGCACGGGCCAAAAGAAAGCTTTTGATCGGGACAGGGGACACAATAAACTTCTGGAGGGGGAAAAAAACGGAGTGGGCCCAAACAGAGTGGCACAATGACAGAATGTGGGGGTGACGGCAGCAGCCACAGCAGCGCATGGGTCAGAAAAGGGTGGCACAATGCAGGTGTGGAGGTGGCAAAAAACATTGTACCCCCCAAAGTGGCACAATACAAAAGTTGGAGGTCAGGGGGGGGGGGGGCAGCAGCAACAGCGGGCTTGAGGTCACAAAAGGGGGCAAAAATGACGGGTTTGGGGAGGTCAAGGGCAGCACCCAAAAACAGCAGCAGCATGAGGCGACAGGGGCCCCTTTAAATTTTTCGGGGAGGGGGAAAAAAACAGGAGTGGGCCACAGAGTGGCAAAAAGAGAGTGGGGGGTTCAGGGGCAGCAGCCACGCAGCAGCTGGGGTCAACAGGGGTTTACAATGACACGGGTGGGGAGGTGACGGCAGCAACAGCGCAGCATAAAGGGAACAGAAAGTGGCACAATGACAGGGAGGGGAAAGTGGGTTGCAATACCAGTCCCAAAAAAAGAGGGGGTAGGCAGAGGGAAAAAAACTGGAAAGCAGATGGTGGCATCAGGGGGGGGGTGGCGGCATCAGAATAGTGGCTGAGGCAGGTAGTTTGAATCCAGACTATTTCTAAAATTTTTGGGTTGAGGCGTCTTTGGTAAATGTAGTCTGACGCCTAAGGCTTTGGTGTGTGGAAACCCTGGCCGTTTCCACGCCTGTTCATTTTTGAAAAAGGTTTAAAACGTTTCCCCCCCTTTTTTTCCTTTTTTTTTTTTTTTTGGGGGACAAGCGGCCCTTTTTGGGGGGGTAAAAAAATTAGCCCCCGCCGAAATTAAACCACCCGCCTAAAGCAACGGGGCCGGGCGGGGACATTTCCCTCCCTGCAAATAAAGCAAATTGGGGCCCACAAAATCCATTTTTGGGGTTTGCCCGTAGTCCAGCGGATCTTCAAAACGGGGGTGACAAGTGCTTTTAAAAGTGGGCCACCATCTATTGGTTCAGGGTCTGCTCTAGGTCCGCTGTTTGCTGGCGGTGCCCTCCTCCCTAGGCGGGGAAAGGAAAGTTTCCCTCATCAGGACTCCGGGATTTTGGGTTTTGTTTGGCTGATGGAGGGGTTTTAATGCTTTTACCCCCCCCCCCCCTTCCCACAGCACCTGTGGCAGGGGGTAAATTCGTTTAGTTTTTCGGGAAAAACTTGGGTTTTCGAAAACAAAATCGAACTTTGGGGGGATTGGGGGAAAACGAATTTGTTTTTTCTTTGATAAAATGGCTGCAAGAAACAGGGCTTAAATGGGGCAAAGCACCTGGGGGGGAAAAAAGGGCATACCGCATAATGTGCAGAGATAAAGCCAATCAGGACCGGGGGGATCTGTGACGCCCCAAAAAAAAAAAACTATATAAGACGAGCGCCGGCTGGGGCTCACACTCCCTCTCACTGTACTGAAGGGAGGTGCTGCTGGGGTGATAGCGTTTTCTGAAAAACTGTTTTTTTACACAGCGATTTTTTTTTGGGGTGTCTCACTTGTCGGGGGGGAGACTGTTCTCTAAGGGTTCTATTTCTGTTTTTTTGGGGGGTTGGATCTGAAATCCAGTGGGGTTTCCACTGAAATTGCATAACATTCAAAAATCCAAGGGGGAAACTAAGCCATTCCCTTGTTGTATTCATTTAAAGAAACACTTTTTTAAAATTACAAATACCATTCCCATTTTTGGCTGCTAAATTTCTTTTGCGAAAATTTACTTCCGGGGTTTTTAATTTTAAGCGTTTTTTTTTTGTTTGGTGTGCTGAAAAAAATTTAAACCGTCTTTTTTAAAACCCCAAAATTATATATATTTTTTTTTGGTACCCTAATTCACAAGCAAAGTTAATTACTTTTTTTATCCTTGTTTTTGGCGAAAGAAAATACGCCATTGTAACAGGCTACAAAGAAATATTTTGTGGGGGCCCCAATTCTATTGCGAAATTTTACATCCGGGGGTTATTTAAGCGTTGTTTTGCTGGGGCTGAAAAAAATAAACCGTTTTTTCAAAGAAAATATTTTATATTTTTTTTGGAAACCCTAATTCACAAGAAAAAAGGTTTTAATTTTAAAAATTTAATCTTTTTTGTGTGGCGAAAAAATACACCATTTTTTAACCGAACAAAGCTACTAGTTTGGGGTTTGGGCTAAATTTCCCTATTGCGAAATTTAAACACCCGGGGGGTTTAAATTAAGCGTTTTTTTTGCGGGTGGGGCCTGAAAAAAAATAAACCGTTTTTTTCAACCCAAATATTTTTTTTTTTTTTGGAAACCCTTTAATTCACAAGAAAAGGGTTAAATTTACTTTTTTATCTCTTTGTTGTGTGGCGTAAAAAATACGCCATTGAAACCCTAAAAAGCTACTAGTTTGTGGGGCTCAATTCTTTTGGCAATTTAAAACCCGGGGGTTTAAATTTAAAGCGTTGTTTTGCGGTTTGCTGCCCCAAAAAAAAAAACCCGTCTTTTTTAAACCCCAAAAATATATTTTTTTTTTTTTTGGAAAGCCTAATTACAAGAAAAGGTTTAAATTTAAACAATTTTATCTCTTTTTTGTGTGGCGTAGAAAATACCCATTGTAACCGCAACAAAGCTACTATTTGTGGTGGCTAAATTTCTATTGCGCAATTTCTTCCGGGGGTTAATTAAGCGTTTTTTTCCCTGCTGGTGACAAAAAAAACCGTCTTTTTAAACGCCAAATATATTTTTTTTTTTTGGAACCCTAATTCACAAGCAAAGGGTTTAAATTAAAAATTTTTTATCTTTTTTTTGGTGGGTTAAAAAAATTAACCCCCCCATTTTTAACAGGGCTACAAACTAAAAAGTTGTGGGGCTAAAATTTCCCTATTGCGAAATTTTACATCCGGGGGTTTAATTTTTAAGCGTTGTTTTGCTGGTGGGGCTGAAAAAAATCCCCCGGGCCCTTTTTCAACGCCAAATATATATTTTTTTTTTGGAAACCCTTAATTCACAAGAAAATTTAAATTTACAATTTTTTCTTTTTGGGGTTGCGTAGAAAAATACGCCATTGAAAACGCTACAAAGCTACTATTTTTGTGGCTCAATTCAATTGGGGAAAATTTACATCCGGGGTTAATTAAGCGTTTTTTTTGCTGCGTGCTACAAAAAAAAACCGTCTTTTTCAACGCCAAATTTTATTTTTTTTTTTTTGGAAACCTAATTAAAAAGCAAAATTTAAATTAAAAATTTAAAATTCTTTTTGTGGGGCCTAAAAAAATAAAACATTGTAACACGTTTCAAAGCTACTTTTTTGTGGTGGCTAAATTTCTATTCCCGCAATTTACATCCGGGGGTTTAAATTAAGCGTTGTTTTCTCCCGGTGTTTACAAAAAAAAAACCGTCTTTTTCAACACCAAAATTATATACTTTTTTTCTTGTGGGCAAAATTCACAACAAAGGGTTTAATTAACCCCCGGTTTGTTTTTTTACATTTATAAAACACACAGTGTTTTGTAAACGACACATACAATAAATTTTTCCGGGCCCATTTGTGGAGCGCAATTTATACCCAAGGGGTTCCCCAAAGCTTTTTTACTTTTTTCTTTTGGGATTTAAAAAAACAGGGTGTTTTTTATCTTTATAAAAGGTTTGCTTCATCAAACAGGGGTTCTGTCATTTTAGAAAAAAACAGTTTGTCGAAGAGAGGGGGCGGCTCTAAAAATTGCAAATGGCAGGGCACAAAAAATTTCTAAAACGGGCCCAGGTCGCGCACAGCAAGGGGACGTCGCGGGGGTTTCACTGGGTTGAGGCCAAAACCCCCCGCTTCATCTAGGGGGCCGTGTTTGTTCAGAAAACCCAAGGGTTCTGATTGGTTGACTGGGTTCATCCTCTTCCCCCAGTTTACATTGAAACCCCCACCAAGAGTCGGGGGGGGGAACCTTTGAAACAACCCCTTTATTTGGGGGCAGGGGCCCGGGGAGGGGGTTTTCGGGGGCCCCACCCTTTTTTCCCCAGCCCGCCTCTGCCCCCACCCATTTCCCCTCAGCCAGGGTTTAAATAGGTGGTCTGGGCTCAGGGGCCAAACCCAATATAGCGAGGATGAACAATTTGGGGGGGAAATCAGAACCACTTGGAAAGCAAAGGAAAAAGGGGGGCCAAAATCCCCACTTCTTGCGGGTAGGGGGCCCAAAGTAAAATTTGGGGAGAGTGGCATGGGAGGTCATGTGGTGGGGGAGGTCAGCCCCCGGCTTCCCAAAGCCCGGTGATGAGGAAATTTGTGACGATAAAAACACAAATAGATGATGAGTACCCGACCCATTTTGGGACCCCGGGGTGAAGAAAGGGTTTCACATCGCCCGGAGAAGGGGGGCGTCAGCTTGCGCGTAAAAGGCCCGCGGGGGCAGCGCAAGTGGGTTTTTGTGGCCTGATCAGCGGGTTTTAGCAGCAGTGTGAGGCCCGGGGCCCAAAGGGGGCCACGGGGTAATAAAACCCGCTTCGTTCGCAGGCCCAAAAGACAGTAGCGGCCGGGGGTTTTCAGGAGGAAAGGGGCCCGGCATTTAGTAAACCTAAAGTGCGGAGCGTTGGCGGTAAAATCAGCTACTCGGGGGGGGGTGGCAGTTTTTTGCTAAAACCCCGGAGGACCCGGGAATAGGGGTATATTTTAAAAACGTGGGCAAAAAGGGTAAAGCGTGGCCAGGGGAAACGTTGGCCCCAGGGCCCCCTGCGTCAAAAACATGCAGCGTCACCATCCGGTGGCCGGGGGAAAAAAGTGGCTGGGATGTGGGGGTCCACCCGGGCCCTGCAGCAGCAGCAGCGGCCAGGGGCCGCATGCCTTTTTCAGCCAGTCATGGCTCCACCACCTCTGCGAAGGAAAGCTTTTTCCTCTTTGAAAAACCCCCCCCGGTCCAGATGCCCCTGCTCCTCGCTACTCGGGGCCCCCAGCGCCGTTCGGGAGAGGCGATTGTAAAGAGACAACAGTATGCGTCCCCCCATCCAAAGGGGTGCAGCAAGCTGACCGGGGCCCTGCCCAAAGTTGTTGGTACTGGCAGTCCCTCCCTTTCCAAATGGTGGCCCTCTGCACCATTCAGAGAACAAATGGCTTGTGCCGAGCCGAGATGGAAGTTCCAAGCCGAAATTTTTTTTCCAAAAAGGCAGTCCGCACTTAAAAAAATTTTAAATGTAGAACAAAAGGGGGGTCAGTCCTTGAGCTTATCGGTTTTTTCCCAAAGGTACAGGGCCCCGGGCGCGGACGTCTGGGGGGCCTTTCCCCCGGGCCCGGGCCATACATGCCCTTTTAACGGCCCACGGGGTAAATTGGTTTCCTCCCCGGGGGCACACCAACAACTTGGACGGGAACCCCGCTTTTCCCCCTCCAGTTGTAAAAACTGCTGCTCCTGCGCCAATGTCGCCTCCTCCCCCCTCCCCCCCAACCCCAAATCTCAGCCTCCACAAGTACTGCTCCATCATACCATGTGTAGGGCACGCGGTTTGTCACGCAGTTTTTACACCTAGTTGCCTCGGGAAAAGAAGTCACACAGGGGAGGGCCCGCTCGCGTCCCTGCAGCAAGAAAACGATGTGTGGGTTTTTTCCGCGGGCCCAAATGCAAAACGGAACCTTTGGGGACGGCAATTTGGGGGGAAACCCCTGGGGGGTCCCCCGCGAACCCGAGGGGGGGGATGGTCCTTTCGGCCCCGCTGGCGACCCCCCGTGTTTTAATCTGGGGAGTAAAAAAAAGGGTTTCCCGAAGTCTTTCCCCCGAAACTTCAGAACTTCTGAAAATGGCCAGGAAACGTGCATGCACTTTTAAACCCCCTTTGTACAAAACCGGGGAAAACCCTCCCCCGAGTTGCAGCGGCAGAACGGGCCCCCCCCCAACCGGGTCTGAATGCGATGTTTCCACCCGCCCGGAATTCCGCCTTTCACCCTGTTGGACCGACTGTATTTTAACAGAAAAAAGGCCCCTTAACGATTTTTTTATAACCCGGCAGACCCGAAGTACTCCCCCGTGTAACTTTGATGTCAGGGCCCGTGGGGAGCTCATGCGTGACACCGCCCTTTTGTTGGGGCCCCTTCAGGAGGCCCCGTTAAATTTTTAGTCGCCCGGACTACGGGATGAATAACGTTTATTCCACTGCTTTTATGTCCTGGAACAGATTTCTGAAAAATCGTCCCGGGCAGGGGGGCTGGAGAAGGGGACTACAAAAACTGGCCCCATGAGTCCCCGGGGGGGACTGAAATGGAGGGGGAGGGGGAGGAAAGGAAAATTGGAGCAGAAAACATTTTCTGGTGAAATAGTGGGTTTTCTACCCAGGTGACAAAGAGGGAAAGGGGCAAAGGGGCAGCCCGGAAAGGGGGTGGGGTGGGGATGAGGAAGACGAGCAGATACCCCAAGCACCGTGGCAGTTACAGTGGGGAAAAAGGGGGCCCCCCGGGGGCCCCCCCGGAGTCACTTGTGCAGTTCCCCCCAGCATGCTTATTTGCCCCGGCTAGTGACAGCCGAAATCAGGCATCCGGCAGGGGATATTTGGGTCTCCACCCAAATTTGGAACCCCCCGCCCAAACCCGGGCCAAAATGGGAGCCCCTTTTTCCCGCTATTTTAGAGGGGAAGGGGCAAACTCAAATATATTTGGGAAAAACCCCCCTAATCAGGTTTGGGCCCTGGGCCCCTTTTGCGGCTCGTCCCCTCCTCTGCAGGTCTGAACCCCGGGGGGTTTTTTTCAGCCTCAAGTAAAATTACTGCCCCGGGGTGCTGGGGGGGGGTGGGGGGGTTAAAGGGCAGTTCCACTCCATCAAACGTAACCTAAGTCGGAGTCATAATGAGCAGCTTTCCCTTTCCCCCCCTTGTGAGGGGGGCATTTACCACACAGCAGCAGGCAGGAAACTTTTTCCCCAACCAAAAGGTTGTGGCCCACTTGGGGCTCACTTTGCCACCCCCGTTAGAAAAACCGCTGGGCTACTGGGCAGCCAAAAAAGGATGTGTGTCCGCAACTTTCCCAGTTGCAGTGGGGAAAGCCCGTCCTGCCCCCGGCCCCGGGAATGTGGCACAGGCAGGTGTTCGGCGCGGGGGGCCCCTTTTATTACCCCCAAGGGAAACCCCCCTTGTCCACGGGAAATGTTGAAAGCCCCGCCTTTTTTCAAGATGAATCAGGGGTGGAAACGGCCGGGTTTTTTCCCCACAAACCCAAAGCCTTAGGGCCCGTCTGGGTTTTAAAAATACCTTTCCTCAAACCCCCTAATTTTTGATGCCCCCACCCGCCTGTTCCACAATCTGTGATTTGTTTCTCCATCTGCCCACCACCGTCTTTTCCAGGGGCTGGGATTGCCCCCCCACCTCAACACTCTTTTCCCTTGTGCCACTCTAATTTTGCTCATTCGGGTGTGCTGTTGCCGTTTTCCCCGGGAAACCACACGGGGTCATTTTGCCACTCTTGGGGGGGGCCCGGGGACTGTTTTGCCAATCCCCCAAAGTCATTGTTTCCAAATCCCCTGCCTCTGCGTTGCTCCTGGGCATCAAACCCCCACTCTCTGTCATTGTGCCACTTTCCCCGAAATTTATCTGCTGCCGCCGTGACCTCCGCTCTCAGTATTTTTCCGCTCTGGGGGCCTAAAAAACTATTTTGCCCCCTGCAAATGTCATTTTTTTCCAATCTCGACCCCCCCTGCTGCTGCTGTGACTCCTGTCGTGCCCTCCCAAACTTGTCATTGTGCCCCGTCGACCTCATGCTGCTGCCCTGGCCCGCTGCCGTGCCCTCCACACTGTGGGGCCCACCCTGTTTTTGCCAACCCCCCAAAAATTTGGCATTGTGCCATGTTCTTTTACCTATGCTGTGATTTGGGTGCTGCCGTGCCTCCCACTGTTTTCATTTTGCCACTGTCTGACCTTTTGCTGGGCTGTTGCTCCTCCGGTTGCCCCCCACCCCTGTGTCATTTTTACCACTCTTTTTTGGGCCAAATTCCCTTTTTTTCCACTCCAGAATTTGTCATTGGCCACTGCCTGACCCATGCTGCTGGGCCCCCGTGACCCCCCACACTGTGTCATTGGCCACTCGGCCCGGGCCTTGGGGGGACCCGTTTTGGCCCCTTCCAGAATGTCCTTGTGCCACTTGGCCCGAAAATCTTTCTGCTGTGGCTGCCGCCGTCCCCTCCACACTCTGTCCCCTAATTTTTGCCACCTGAGCTCTCAGTTTTTTTTTTTTCCCCGCTTTTTCTGGGCCCTGACTTTATCAGGGGTTTGTTCCTCTTCAGTTTTTTTTGGTTTAGTTTTGCCCCCTAAGTGCCCAGGGGGATTTTTTAGTGAAGCATTCAAAAAGCGGCGGGGAGTCATGGCGGTCATACTAAAAACAAAAAATTGTATGAAGACCAAACCCGCTCCCTCTGCATTTTTTAAGGGTGGAAAAACGTTCTACCCAACCCGCAGGCTCTGGGCAGCCTGGAAATAGCTGGTTTTTTTTTTGTTTTTCGTGCCGAAGTAATTCGGAAAAGAAACGAAAATTTTTACCCGGGAAAAATTTGGGGAAGTGGGCCGAACCGAATTTTTGAGAAATTCGCCCAAACCAAAGGGGCGTGAGGGCCCCCCCGTCAGAAAGTTCAGAGAATGGACCTTTTCTGTTTATTAAAAGGGAGCGGCCCAAATGATTTATGGGGATTTCTCAAAATTTTTTGAGTTTTTTCCTCCCCCTCACAGCTGGGAAAAAAGGGTCCCATTTTTGGGCCGGTAGCGAGGGTCCAATTGGGTGTAAGCCAAAAGTCATCGCTCTCCGGATGGTGATATTTCGGGTGTCACTAGCCAGGAAAAAACAGCATGCTGCGGGCCTGTGTGCAAGTTTAAATCTGAGGGGGTCCCCCGCCTTTTTATTCCCCCTTTATACTGCCAAAAATGGTTGGGGGGTTTTTCCCTTTTTTTCTTCCTCACTCCTCTGGGCCCCCTCCACTGCTCCGTCCCCCCTCTCCGTCACCCGGGGAAAAAAAAACCCTTTATTTTTACCAGAACCCAAAGCTTGTTTCTTTCCCAAAGTCTTCCTCCCCTCCTTCTCCTCCCCCATTCAGTCCCCCCCCCGCAACTGTTCCCGGAATGGGGACTGACAAATAACACGCCCCCTAACGTCCTCCGCCATCGGCAGGTTACGGGATGAGTTTCCCCTGGCTGACATCAAAATTTCACAGGGGAGTACTCCGTCCGCCTGGATCATAAAAAAAATATTAAAAAGGCCTTTCTCTTTCATCCCGTCGGTCCAACCCTTGGGAGGCTGGGGAAATCCAACAGGGGAAAAAATGCATATGGGGTGTGTTTGGGGAAAGGCATTCTTGCCGCTGCAATCCCAGGAGGGTGTGCCTGGCTTTTAGGAAAGGATGAAGTGCATGTACAAATTTTTTTGGCCATTTTTAAAAATGTTTTTTAGATCGGTGGAAGATTTTTAGGAACCTTTTCAAAAACCCGATTGAAAACGTGCGCCTGCAGGGGCATGGACCATCCCCCTCGGTGCAGGCCCCGGACACCATTTTCCTCCCATTGTCCTTTACCATGGTTCCAATTTTTGTTTTTCACTGA
This sequence comes from Phyllomedusa bahiana, assembly GCA_025379985.1. Taxonomy (NCBI): domain Eukaryota; kingdom Metazoa; phylum Chordata; class Amphibia; order Anura; family Hylidae; genus Phyllomedusa; species Phyllomedusa bahiana. Next base: position 13,632 of record JAODAL010056118.1, on the reverse strand, counting down.
GAAAGTCACAATCGGGTTTCTTGCAAAATGACGCGGCAGTTTTTACCTGTGTGGGCTTCGTTCGGGCCCAGGGAAGCCGGTTTTGGGGAAATGGGGTGAAAACCCTGTGCCCTACACATGTGGGTTTTAAGGGGCAGCACTTGTGGACTGAGAAAGGAGGTGGTGGGGGAGGGGGGGGGAGGACATTGGGGCCCGGGGCAGCATTTTACAATGTGGCGAAAAAAGCCCATCCCCCTGGCCAAGTTGTTGGGTGGCTGGGGAGGGAAAACTTCCCAAAATGGGCCAAAAAGGGCATGGGACTGGTCCTGACCGTAGTTACAGCTCCAAAACTTCCGGGGTTCCCGGTGCCCTTTTTAAAAAAACCCTAAAACTCAAGGCTGGGCCCCCCTTCTGTTTTTACATATTTTTGAAGGGGTGGTACTGGGCCTTTTTTGGGAAAAAAGATTACGGCTTTGAACTCCCCTCGACTTGGGACAGGCCCCTTTGGGTTTTCTGAACGGTCCGGAGCCACCATTTTTTTAAAGGGGGGGACTGCCAGTAAACCCAAAAACTTGGGCAGGACACAGTCCCGCTTCTGCACCTTTGGATGGTTTTGGGCACATAATTTTTTAACTATTTGCAATTTGCTCGGGTTTAACGCCTTTTGGCGCCATGATGGTGGGGGAGCAGGAGCATCTGGACCGGGGGGGATGGGGAAAAAGAAAAGCTTTTTTTCTGCAGGGTGGGGGGGCTTGACTGGGGCAAAAGGAAAGCTGCCACTGGGGGGGTTTTCTGTGGTTTCTGCGGGGCCGGGGTGTAACCCCCCATCGAGCCACGTTTCTTCCAGGGCCCCCCCCGGAAAGGTGACGCTTTAATGGTTGATGAAAGGGGCCCTGGTTTCCAACGTTTTGACTCCCTGACCAGCTTCCCTTTCTGCCCGATATTCTACATATACCCATATTCCGGCTCCCCCATTCAGCAAAGAACTGCCACACCGTCAGTACTGATTTTTCGCCCAAAACCGCGCTGCCTCGTGAGCCCCTGGCCCCTCTTTTTGGACCCAAAAGGGGTTTTCTACCCCCTGCCCGTTTGGCTCCCCACCTCGACTGCTGCTACACGCTGCTCACGGCCCCCACTACCCCCCTTGCTGGCTGCACCGCAGTCTGACACACAAACCAACGCCCTCTTCTCCTGACAATGATGAAGCTTTTGCTTCACCCGGCTCCCAAGTGTGGTCGGCTATATCATAATCGATTATTGTTGGATCTTCACTGCTGTCCTCCTCAACGGTCTTGGTATGCAGAGGCTGACCACTCATAACATGACCTCCCATGCCACCCTCCACATCCATACTTTGCCGCCTACTGCAAGAAGCATTTCTTCACTGCCAAGTAGTTGCTGACTGCCCTCCTCTAATTGTTCATTCTCTCTATATAGTGGCGCTGAGCCCAGACCATATAGTAGATCTCTGGCTAAGGGAAACGGATGGGACAGAGGTGGGTTGAGGACAGGAGAGGGCCGCTGATCCGCTACCGGGCCATGCCACCTAAGGGTTGTGCCTGACGTTCCCACCGACTCTGGGCTGGGGTTGTCAGAGGAAGTGGATGACCTAGTAAAACCAATCAAAGAACCCTTGGGTTGTTTGGTCAACACACGGCCCCGCTAAAATGACACCGTCAGTTCTGGCCTTACCGAGTGACCCCTGCTGCAACGTCCCCTTACTGTGCTGCGACCTGGGCCTGCTCCAGGAATGTTTGTGCCACTGCCACTCGCATATGAAGAGCCTGCCACCTCTCTGTCTGACATACTGTTTGTTCAAAAATTTACAGACTCTGTTTAATGAAGATATTTGTATATGATAAATACCCTTGGATAAAAATCATGTTACAGAAATCACCAGGAAAAAATTAAGTGGTATGTGGCGTGTAAAAACGCTGTGTATTTTACTGACTACAAAAGCACAAACAGACTTAATTAAATCCTGGATATAAATTGCGCTATAGAAATCACCAGGAAAAATGTCCTCGTCTTTGGCGTTTAAAAGCAAAGTTTATTTTACTAACTACAAAAGCATAAACACGCTAAATTAACCCTTGGATATAAATTGCGCTACAGAAAATCAGCAAAAAAATTTTAAATGGTATGTTTGGGGTGTAAAAAACAGTTTTTTTTACTGAATACAAAAGCAAAAACAGGCTTAGATAACCCTTGGATATTCAATGTGCTCCAGAACTGACCAGATGGCATTAAAATGTATATGGAGCAGAATTGGACACACACTGGACTTCATTTACAATACTCCACAAAATCAAAATTAGAACGGAAGAGGAGCAGTCTCTGATAAAAGCTGTGACACCCCCCCCCCCGAGAATCGCTGTTAAAAACACATTTCTTTTGTGTGAGATCTCAGCAGCAGCCCCGGCACAGAGAGAGGAGCGTGAGCTGCCAGCAAGGCATCCGGACTTATATAATGTGGTGACATCACAGAGTCCCACCGGTCTCTGATTGGCTTCATCTCTGCACATGTCATTGAGGATGTTCCTTTCTTCCTCCCAGAGTTCTTTGCCCCATGTAACGCCATGTGCTTGCGGCCATTTTATCAATTAAAAACACGCTTCGTTCCCACGAATTACCCCAAACTTCTATTTCGTGCCGAATCTAAGTTTTCCTGAAATTCTAAACGAATTCCACTTCGTCATAATCGATTCGCCCATCTCTAAGAAGGACCTGTAAGAAGTGACAACACCACCGAGCCGATTTCTAGTTTTGTTCTTTTTCCTTGTTCTTTTTATATACATGGGTTTGCCCAGTAACTATGTAGGGACAAGGTTGGAGGATATGCCCTCATTGTCAATGCAAGATGAGTGCATGTTGGATCACTGGTGTCATTTGGGGACTTCTCAGGGGGAGCACCAAGCCTACTTGCCCTAGCTCGCAGCCCTGCTGCGAATAAACGATTCTCTGGTCCCTGACAAGGAGTCCCCAAAGGATCTATCATTCTATTCTATACTATCTTGCACGACACTATACTATACTATACTATATTGTTCCACACTATATCGTCCTGTTTGCTCTTGGGCACTTGCCCTTCTATCATTTATTATCTCCAAACAAGACATACCTGTAACGATTGATGCCCCCCCCCCCCTTTCCCTCTCCTTCCCACATTAGCACTACCTATTCAACTCCTGCCTTGTTTGGAATACATATTATACCTGTCTTACAAGAGTATCAGCTTTACTATCTTGTGCCTTGATAAACTTTTGGACTCTTTAACCTTGGAAAGTCTTTGACTTTGTAATTATGCATTCTTTCAGTAAAGGTTTTTTTTTTAATTGGAAAAAAAAAGGGCCGGATGAAAGTAGTATTTGAACCACCATTTTAGTGACTATCCCTGTCTTGTACCGCAGCATGACCCGAAAACCTGCATCACCCACAGATCACAAAGTGCCGGAAGAAAGTAGTCTTTGAACCACTATTTTAGTAAACTGGACGTTGACTATCCCTGTCCTGTACCGAAGCATGACCCCCAAACCTACATGACCCACAGGTCACAAAGTGCTAGAAGAAAGTAGAATTTGAACCACCATTTTAGTAAACTGGACATTCACTATCCCTGTCCTTTACCGCAGCATGACCCCCAAACACGCATGACCCACAGATTAAAAAGTGCCGGAAGAAAATAGCATTTGAACCAGTATTTTAGTTGAACTGGACATTGACTATCCATGTCCTGTACCGCAGCATGACCCAAAAACCCGCATAACCCACATATTAAAAAGTGCCAGAAGTAAGTAGTATTTGAACCACTATTTTAGCTGAACTGGACATTGACTATCCCTGTCCTGTCCCGCAGCATGACCCCCAAACCCGCACGACCCAAAGATTAAAAGTGCTTGAATAAAGGAGTCTTTGAACCACCATTTTAGTTGAACTGGACATTGACTATCCCTGTCCTGTACTGTAGCATGACCCCAAAACCCGCACAGGTGCCCTTATGGACCGTCGGCATAAAAATCACAATAAGAAAATAACTATTTTAAAAAACTAGTTTTCCAATGCTGCTGCTGCTCCAGCTACTTGCCATTCTAATGCTGTCACATTGGTGATGTTGTTCCACCGTGACATTAGAACGTGAAGCAGAAGAAATAGATGTCCACAGTTGGTCAACAAGGCCTATCTGAAAATTCTGCATTCTACTGTCAAGTTGGTTGAAGGAAATTACTGATCAAGGAGGGTGAGGCTGTGAACATGGATCATGGAGGTTTAGCTGGCAGGGTCAGACTTACAGTGGATGCGGTGAGAGCCAGGGCTGGCTTCAGTCATCTATTAACACAGAGGTTCAGCTGGCAGGGCCGGACTTAGAGTGGGTGCGGTGAGAGCCAGGGCTGCTGCAGTCATCTATTAACATGGCAAAAATGCCCTTATGACGCAGCAATGAAAACAGTCAGGCCGAAGCAGAGTGTGCATGGCGGAAGTGTGAGCTAAAACCTCAATCCTTCCTCAGAAGACAGTCAAGACCTGGGTAGCGCTTGAGAAATTTCTGCCTCTACGAGAGTGCTTGTCCCTCCATATGAGTGCGGACCAATTGAGCTTCACTTGGAAACGTTGGTGGTTGACACTCCTGTTCTAGCCAGGTGCCCTTTTTATTGGCTTTCTTTTTCTTGTTTTAATCAACGTGCTGGAGGAAATTGTCTCTGTTCTTGGGGTGGCGAATGTGCTCCATACCAACATTGATTCTTGCACAAGGGTTGTACCATGTATCTGCTTGTTCACAACTAAACATTGCATATCACATTACAGATCATGGTAGTATTGCCATGAATGATAACATTTAGGTGGCATGCCTTTTTCTATGGTGCCCATACCCTTAATGTGCACAATGTCGCCCCTTCGTGTAGATGCGCATGTATATTGACATAGGCAGAGGGTCACTGACCGGAGTACTGCACTAAATGAGTATTCGAAACAAGATTTATTTGAATAGAACCTTGAATATCGCTGTCTTTTCCAGCTGCTTGACCCCAAAAGCAGCAAAAATGACCTTTTCAACACTCAATAAAAGTAACCAGAATAAAAGAGTTTTTTAAAAAACATTTTTGGGAATAGGACCCGGATTATAGCTTGTTTTTGACAACAGCATGACCCCAAAAATTCAAAACATGACCTTTTGGTGAGTGTTGACAATTGTGAAGAACAAATGCCTGTTAGAAAATTTTTTTTTACAATAGGACCTCTAATGTAGCTGTTTTTTACAGCAGCATGTGCCCAAAAATTCGAAACATGACCTTTCGGCCACTGTTGACAATTGTGAAGAATAAATGCCTTTTAAAAACCACATTTTTTTACAATAGGACCTGTAGTATAGCTAGTTTTGGACAGCACCATGACCCCAAAAATTATAAAAATGACCTATCTGCCACTGTTAAAAATTGTGAGGAAAAAATACCACTTGGAAACCACATTTCTGTACCAAAGAACCTGTATTATAGCTGTTTTTAAAAGCACTATGACCCCAAAACCATTGACAGTGATTACAATTTTCATGAAGCTATGAGTAAATGGAATATGTTTTTTTCATGAAACCGTGTACAATTGGTGTCTTTTACAGTCTCCTAACCATAAAACCAGCAAAATGACCTTTTGGGCACTCAGAATAAAAATTGCAGTAAGAAATTATCATTTAAAAATTTTTTTTTCAAGAGGACCATTTCTTTTTGAGGAAAAATGTGAAGTAGACTGGCAACTAATCGGTGACCTCGGCAATTGGGGCCACAGCATCATCAGAGATCCATGCCTGATTCATCTTGATGAAAGTCAAATGATCCACAGTCTCATTGGAAAGCCGGATGCGTTTGTCTGAAATCACTCCTCCAGCTGTGCTGAAGGTCTGCTCAGATATGACGTTTGGTGCTGGGCGGACAACCCCTCTATGGATGGGGAGTAAAACTCAGGCCATTCATCCATTTTGCATCCCCAAAATTCAATTGGGTCCGGAACATATCCAAAAACATTGGTGTTGAGACGCAGATAGTCGTGGACCATGATCTTTAGCCGGTCTCGGTGAGTCGTATCTGTGCCCTGCATTACAGGTGTTGGTGAGGTGGTAAATAAGGCTTGCTAGAGGTCACCCATTAGGCTTCTGCCACAATGCCTGCTGCTGCTACGGCTACTCTACTGCTGTTACGTTGCTGACGTTGTTCCACCGTGACATTAGAAGAACGTGAAGCAGACGCAACAGATGTCTCCAGTTGATCAATCAGCACGGTCTCCAATTCCTGCATTTTACTCTCAATTTGGGTGGAAGGAAAGTGGTGAGTTTTGCTTTGTAATGGGGATCGAGGAGGGTGGCCACCCAGTAGCTGCTGTTCATTTTGATGGGCTTGATGCGTGGATCATTTTGGAGGAAATGGAGCATCCAAGCACTCATGTGAGAGATTGAGCCATGATTTCCCAAGCCTCGGGGTTGAGGGCCACTAGTAAACTGATCTTCCTCCTCCGCCTCAAATCCGTGCCAACCTCTTTCCAAGGCATGGACATCGGTACCGTTGGTGTCAAGCCATGCCTCATCTTCCTCCGCTTCATCCTCCTCAGCATAAGCACAGCCCTGACTTGCCTCAGACGCTGTACCCCAAGAGCTAAAGCGCCGCCCTGCACCAGCCCTGGATCCCGAACCACCGCCTAACGAAGAGCGATAAAGTTGGGAAATTGTCGGGCTTCTGAACTGTGTCAGCCTCCTCATCCATCGCTAGTGGGACCTGCTGTTTCCAAGTGTCCAACACTTGTTCCAGAACTAAGATCACCACAATGCTCATGCTGACAAGGGCATTGTCCGCACTCACCATTTTGGTGGCTTATTCAAAACTCGCAAGTATGGTGCAGAGTTTTTTCACCTGCCTCCACTCTCGATGGCTCAACACCCCGAGGTCCGCACCACTGCTTGTCAGGCCATGCGCCACTTCATACTGCGTAATGCCATTACGCTGCTGCCACAATCACTGGAGCATGTGGAGGGTGGAATTCCAGCGTGTTGCCACATCAACAATAAGACAGCTGACAGAGAGGCCCAAGATGATGCTGTAACGCAGCCAGCAGGGATAAAACAGGGTGCAAATGGCGGAAGTGTGAGCTCAGACCTTGAGCCTTCCTCAGCAGGCAGTCAAGACCCGGGTAGCGCTTTAGAAATTTCTGGACGACAAGGTTCATGACTAGTGATGAGCGATTGTGTCAACTATCGTGATCGATTCGATAGTTGATATCGGCAATTATCATGATGATATCCGATAGTCGATAACAGATTATCGCCGATGACCATTAAAGTCTATGGGAGAGGAACAATACCTTCATTCTAACACCCAAACAGGGGTGGAGAAGCTGGAATTAACATCCACGACAGTAAACTGGATACATGCTACATCTTAGGCAAGACAATTAGGCAACAACAGTCACAGAAAAAAACTCACAGACCATTCACTATCCTTGTCCTGTACCACAGCATTACCCTTAAACCTGCATGACCCACAAATTAAAAAGTGCCAGAAGGCAGTATTATTTGAACCACCCTTTTATTTGAACTGGACAATAACTATATCTGTCCTGTACCGCAGCATGACCCGCACACCTGCATGAGCCACAGATTAAAAAGTGCCGGAAAAAAAAGGGTCTTCGAACCACCATTTTAGTTGAAAACTGGACATTGACTATACCTGTCCTGGACCGCAGTATGGGCCCTTAAAACCTGTTGCCCACAGATTTGTGGCCGTGACTGTGAGGACAAGGAGGTAAGACTGCTGGATGCAGGTTGCATTAACCACTGAAGAACAGATTGGTGACGCTGTTCGTTACTGAGATTCACAGGGCAGTGACCCAGCGATGACAGGCCTAATGGTCCTGCAACCGACGATCCGCTGGCTTGCGTGTTGTCGCCAGCACTGGAAGGAAACACCTTCTCTCGTAGCTCTACCTCCCTGTCCTACACCCCTCTTTGCTCGCTTACCACCTACAGTTCGCTCCATGTTCAGAAAGATAAAAATTTTAAAAATATGGAAGAGTTTTTGACAGTCTCTTATTGAAAGACGGCAAATCACAGCTATTCTTAAATCCCTCTAATTTTCAACAGCCTACTAGGATTAGAAACAGAATTGTTTCTATAAAATATCTGTGAAATGCCGTCTGGTGGAAGAACCGTAACACCAAATCAACAGTGTTCTTCCTTCAGAGGCTGAGATTTACAACTTCCCAGTAGGACTAGCAATTGATAGTTTTCAGCAAACTATCGTACAAATGCACGATTAGCGCGAAACTGAGACGCAATGAGTGAAATAGAAGTATTAAAAAGTTATATGAATTAATATAGCGGTCTTTGCACCACTGACAACAGGCGCAATTTACTATGAAATATGTGTAACACAATTTGCGTACAACTCAGCTCTTTGCGGCAAACAGGCCTAATTTACTATAAAATTTGTATTACACAATTTGCGTACAACTGAACTCTTTGCGCCAAACTGAGACGCACGGACTGCAATAAGAGTATTAAAATATTATATGGATTAATATGGCAGCCTTCGCACCACTGACTACAGGCGTAATTTACAAGGAAATATGTAGAACACAATGGGCGACATGTATGAAGATTGGCACGTCGGAGCGCCCGTTTTCGCCAGATCGAACGTGAAAGCTGCGCCTCATGTATGTCGGCGCCCGAGGTGTGCTCATACATGCGGTGTAAAATCACCTGCGCCTCGTCAGTGTGTGAGGTGCACTGCGGGACTTAGGCGCAGAAGGACTAACAAAAATTCAATAACGGCGCTACATCAGGAATTGGGATATAGAAAATTGCTGGGAAATACAGTAATTCAAATTCTGTAAGCACTTCTCATTGGTCGGCATAAACCAGCCAATCAATAGGAGCGACAGTGAGCCATTATAACCTATGGAGTAGTATTGATCAATCACATGAAAAGGCGGGACAGTTCAAAATACAGTAAAAAAGGCAGAAAAGAGCTGATTGGTTGAACTCGCGGGGGCTTGCCTATCCCGGCCAATCAGAGCGCGAGCTACTTTGTTTCAGTGTAGTCTATGGAGAGATCGGGGCAATGAAATCTCGTCTCTCAGCTCCGTGAGGCATGTAGTATGATTAAAAAAATCGTTTTTATTAGGTGTAAAATATTATCTGAAAAAGAGTTAAAACCTTCTAAAAACAGACATCAATGAAATCCCTAACAAAGCGTTTGTCGCGGTCACTGGTGCAACATCAGGTATTGATTGAATATATTTATTGAATTAATATTTATTAGTTTTTTTTCGTTACCCCCATATTATTGTTCATTTTATATAGAGATCGGTACAACTTCGTGAGTCTTATCATTTGATTTCTGCCATGTACAGTTTTATTATAGATTGCATTAGAAAACCCATAAGAGCGTCGCTCGCTCCAGGTTTGGGAGCAGAAGAAACACTTTAACCCAAACCATCCCAAAGCCAATAGCCTGAATGTCGGCATTGCCAGGCTTTTGACCTTGAAAATGTTGCCTTTCCGTCTGGTGGACACAGATGGGTTCCACCACGTCATGGCCCTTGCCTGCCCCCAATACCAGATGCCGAGCAGGCATTTCTTTGCCAGAAAAGCCGTCCCTGCCCTGGCCAGTCACATGTCATCTAAAATTTCAAGCGCGTTGTCTGCATCTGTGGCCGGAAAAGTCCATCTGACCACGGACACATGGACTAGTAAGTACGGCCAAGGCCGCTATATCTCTGTGACAGCTCACTGGGTGAGCTGGGTGGATGTCTCTGGTGGTGACGGTGGCTCTCAGGCTCGGTGAACGCTCTTCAAAACCGGAGCGATGGTGCAGGGATCTTTCCCCCAAGGTCCTCTGGTGGCATCATGGCCCAGAGAAACCAGGCCGTGTTGAAATTAATCTGTCTTGGAGACCTTGTCGTCCAGAAATTTCTAAAGAGCTAACCGGGTCTGGACTGCCTGCTGAGGAAGGCTCGAAGTCTAAGTTCGCACTTCGGCCGTTTGCACCCTGCTTCGTCCCGCCTGGCTGCGTTGCAGCATCAGCTCGGCCTCCCCGTCAACCGTCTCATTGTTGACGTGGCAACACGCTGGAATTCCACCCTCCACATGCCATTACGCAGTACGAAGTGACACATGGCCTGACAAGCAGCGGTGCGGACCTCGGGGTGTTGAGCCACCGAGAGTGGAGGCAGGTGAAAGAGCTCTGCACCATCCTTGCCAGTTTTGAAGAAGCCACCAAAATGGTCAGTGCAGACGATGCCCTTGTCAGCATGAGCATTGTGGTGATCTTAGTTCTGGAACGATAGTTGGACACTCTAAAACAACAGGTCCCGCCAGCGACGGAGGAGTAGACTGACACAGATGCGGACACAGAGCCTTTCACTCCGTCGAATCCACAAGGCCCGACAGTTTCTCAATTTTATCGGTCTTCATTAGGCAGTGGTTCGGGGTCCAGGGCTAGTGCAAGGCGGCGCATCAGCTCTCAGGGTGCATCATTTCAGGCAAGTCAGGGCTGTGTTGAAGCTGTGCCGGAGGAAGTGGAGGAGGAGGAGGTATTCCTAGACACCGATGTTACCGACGTCCCTGCCTTGGAAAGAGGTTGGCGCGAATTTGAGGCGGAGGAGGAAGATGAGGAAGATCAGTTTGCTAGTGCCCCTCGACCCAGAGGCTTGGGAAATCAAGGCTCCATCTCTCACATGAGTGCTTGGATGCTCCATTTCCTCCAACATGATCCTCGCATTAAGGCCATCAAAATGAACAACAGTTACTGGGTGGCCACCCTCCAGGATCCCCGGTACAAAACAAAACTCAGCACTTTCCTTCCACCCACCCAAATAGAGAGTAAAATGCAGGAAATGGAGACCTTGCTGATTGATCAACTGGAGACATCTGTTGCCTCTGCTTCACGTTCCTCAAATGTCACGGTGGAACAACATCAGCGACGTGACAGCAGTAGAGTGCCAAGTAGCCGTAGCGGCAGCAGCGGCAGCAGCAGGCAAGGTGGCAGAAGCCTAATGGGTGACCTCTGGCAATCTTTATTTACCACCTCACCAACGCATGCAATGCAGGGCACACATCCAACACACAGAGACCAGCTTAAGATCATGGTGCATGACTATCTGCGTCTCAACACCGATGTTTTTGTATGTGTTCCGGACCCAATAGACTTCTGGGTATCCAAAATGGATGAATGGCCAGAGCTCGCTCGCCACGCCATAGAGGTGTTGTCCTGCCCAGCAGCCAGCGTCATATCTGAGCGGACCTTCAGCACAGCTGGAGGAGTCATTACAGACAAACGCATCCGGCTTTCCACAGATAATGTGGATCATTTGACTTTCATCAAGATGAATCAGGCATGGATCTCTGATGTTGTGGCCCCAATTGCCGAGGTCACCGATTAGTTGCCGGTCTACTTCACATTCCTCTTCAAACAGAAATGGTCCTCTTGAAAACTTTTTTTTTAAAAAATGATCATTTCTTACTGCAATTTTTATTCTCTTTTCCCAATGGTTCACTTTGCTGGTTTTGGTGTGAGGAGACTGTAAAAGACAGCAAGGTTTCATGACAACACCGTGTTCCATTTACTCACTTTATCTTTAGAAGTTTTCGCATTGTCAGTGGTTTTGAGGTCATGTTGCTGTGTGATACAGCTATAATTATGGTTCTTTGGAAAATAAATGTGGCTTCTAAGTGGCATTTCTCCATCACAATTTTTAATAGTGGCTGAGAAGTCATATTTAAAAATTTTTTTGGGGTCAGTTTCTGTGAGGTTTTACAGCTATAACCAGTTCCTTTGGGAACAGAAAGGGGCTTCAAAGTGGAAATTTCCCCTCCATACAAATTTTTAATAGTGGCTGAGAAGTCTATTTTTAAATTTTTTGGCGTCATTTTTGCTTTTGAATACACTATAATCATGGTCCTTTGGGAACAAAATTTTTGGCTTTCAAGGGGCATTTCCCCAAATTAAAAATTTTTAATAGTGGCTGAAATCTTTTTTATAATTTTTTGGGGTCATGCGCTTTGAAATGCAGCAATACTACGGGTCCTATTATAAAAAAAAATGTTTTTCTAACAGATATTTGTTCTTAAACAATTGTAAAAAAGTGGCCAGGTTTTCATTTTTGAATTTTTGGGGGGCATTTTGCTGTACATCAGCTAACTACGGGCCTATTATAAAAAAAAATGTTTTTTTCAACGACTTTGTTTTTTTTCCACAATTGCAAGAGTGGCTCAAGGGGATGGTCGTCAGAAACAAAAAAGGAGGACACGTTAATGGACACATATTGCAAAATTACTTTTTTTTTTCAAGATTTTTTAACATAGCATAAAACCCGTATTAAAAAACCCTTTTAATAAAATTAAAAAAGAAAACAAAGACATGGTGGTTTCCATCCTTTTTTAGAAATGTTTTTCTAGAATTAAACTACTAAAAAACTTGCATGTAAAAAAAAGCTGGAAAAAAAAATTCCTCTGAATTTCAAGGGAGGTACGGGAAAATTTGACCAAGTAGGTTATTAAAGGGGACATGGGATGGAGCAGGGACAGAGAACAAAAAAGTACAGAGAAAATTTCCTCCACACCTTAAAGTAAAATGAGAAAAAGAATGCCAAAAAAAGGGCCCGGGTGGAACAGGACTTTAAACCACCAGTATTGCCAAGTAAGCTCAATTGGTCCCAAAAAAGGAGGGGCAAGCGCTACCCAGCTTACTGTAAAAAATGATAAGGCGGAGGTTTTTACCTCACACTTCCGCTTCCCGACTCTGCTTCAGCACGACGTTTTCTTTCTTTTTCAAAGGGCTTTTTCCCATGTTAATAATGACGGGCCCAGCCTGGGCTCTCACCGCACCCACTGTAACTTAGGGCCCCCGGGTGCTGAACCGCGTGTTTAAAAAAAATGACAGACACCTGGCCCACCGCACCCACGAACTTGGCCCGGGTGCTGAACCTCGGTTAATAGATACAGACGCTACCGGGCTCTCAACCGCAAACCCCCTTAATCTGGGAGCGGAACCCCATGTAACTGATGGCTTTAGCAGCACTGGCTCTCACCGTTAGGGCAACAGGGGACTTTTAAATTTCTCTAAAAATCAATTTTTTAAAAAATATTTCTGTGAGGTTAATATGTCAAAAAAAGGGGTTTCCCGGGGGTACACAAATGCACAATTTGAGGCTAAAATTTTCTGGGGCTGGAGTCACTATGGGTCACATCATTTGTCTCCAGGGGGGGTCTGCCCCAATCAATGAAGAAGGATTTGGGGAAAAATGAAACCATTGAATTGATTGGCGAATCACCTCAAAGCCCAAATTCTTTTAAACTAAGAATGTTTTGGGGGGTGATTAGGACATTTGTATTCTTATGGGGGGTGCAAAAATGAACCATCTCACTGAAAAAAAACCTTTAAAACTGCAGAAGGGGGAGTTTAATTTTTTCACACTTGAAAAGAAAAGCAAAAAGGTAATAATGGGAAAACTTAAATAAAACTTCCCAAATAAATTTTAAACAGAGTCATTACCAAAAAATATACTAATTAGAGTCACTGTACAAAATAGCATAGTGCCACTTTGTGATCGTGGGTCAAACATTTAGGGGTCAGCTGGGAAAAGGCAGGTATAGTCAATGTCCAGTGAAACTAA
>JAODAL010056117.1:0-23502 GCA_025379985.1 Phyllomedusa bahiana | reverse complement strand
TGTGGGTCGCATGGTAACGGGGTTCACCAGTGTTACCTGCTCTGTTCCATGATTTGGTGAAATCCAACAAAAGTTGTTAAGTTCAAAGATTTAGGAGGTTCAAAAGGCTGCACACTCCATCATCAAACCAGCGGGCACCACAACGAAGGACCTGCTCAGAAAACTAAAAACCAGTCAGGATGAGGGCGGCAATGGAGGGTAGGATTATATGCCCCAGGAATACCCACAGAGGGGCGATATGTAAACCAGCAGAGGGATCCACAGGCTGGGCACTGCACCAGCAGCAAAGGGCGGATCACAACCACTCAGTAGTGCCAGTCACCACTGTAGGAGCGTCCTCTTGGCATCAGGGCTCTGGCTGTTGTAGGGGCACAGAGAGAGTGGGCGCCTCTTACCTGCCCAGCTCGTGCCCAGGTGCCATGGTGTAGCGGCTGCTGAAGGGCTGGCTCTGGATGGGGGTACAAGGGTCTCCCAGAAGCCCTGGTCTCCGATCCTCCTGCTGTCGGCGGGCGCTCCTCGGGGTCCTGCAGCATTTCTCCATCATGCCATAACTTTCCTCCGGGATCATCCTGGATACAGTGCCAACCTGTGAGATCAAGGAGGCAGTCAGCAAATGGCCGCTGCCCACCGCACTACAGGCGCCAGCCCTCCCCCATAGAGCACCGCCGCCGCGCGATGACATACCGGGCTCTCCTGACTCCGTCCACAGATGCGAGCAGCGGATACACAGCTCAGCCACGAGCGACTGACGAGCAGCGACGAACTTCCCAGTCCGGAGGTTTAAACCGACCACGCCCCCAAGACGTGGCCCCGCCCACTGTGCAGGTTCTCACCGCCGGGGAGGAGGCGTGGCTGAGCCGTCAATCAAACTACAAGCGCTCTCCATAGAGCAGACGGTGTGACCTGCAGCTAGAGGGCGCAAGAACTCCCAGCCAGAGGTGAGTGGAATAGGGCTGCGTTCTCACGTCGCGTCACTGCTGGGGATTTTGAATTAACATCAGTGCAAAGTAACTTTGGTTCATTCCAAAAGCACCTGCATATGACAAAAACGCGTGCAGTAAGGCTAGGTCAGCACAGCACTGGACAAAAAAACTCACTGAAAACCAAATCCAAAAATTTGTTGTTCCGTACCTGTCAAAAGCTGCCGAGAAAACTACCACGTTTTGCGTTTTTTTGGACTTTTTGGGCGCTTTTTTTTGCAGAAATGCACAGCACTGTGAGGGTGCATTCACAACGGTAATACAAAAGGATTTTCTGTTGGGAATCAAGATTTGCCCCCTGTTTTCTAGAAAAGGCTAGGAATGCTGCATGAATTTTCTATTAAAGTGTATGGGGAGCGCTGAACGGATTTTCTATTGAAGTCTATGGGAAGTGCTGCATGAATTTTCTATTAAAGTGTATGGGGAGGTGAAAGGATTTTTTTATTGAAGGGCTATGGGGGGGTTGCAGGATTTTCTATTGAAGTCTATGGGGAGTGTTGCACGGATTTTCTATTGAAGTCTATGGGGAGCGTTGCACAGATTTTCTATTAAAGTCTATGGGGAGTGTTGCACAGATTTTCTATTGAAGTCTATGGGGAGTGTTGCACGGATTTTCTATTGAAGTCTATGGGGAGTGTTGCATGGATTTTCTATTGAAGTCTATGGGGAGTGCTGCACGAATTTTCTATCAGATCCCATAGACTTTAAAGCTATGTTCACACAGCGTCTTTTAGGACATATTTCGGGGTGTAATTACGGTAATCATAGCTGTCATAGAGAGCTATGATCTCCTGCCGTCTTCCCGACACGTATTGAACGCCGGGGGAAAAAAGGGACATGTCACTTCTTTCTGGCGTATACACGGCACGGATAATGAAAGTGAAATGGGGCTGCCCACCCCTGTGCTGTAGGAGAACACACTGAGCAGCGCGTTCTTCAAAATACACGGCATCTTGCCGCAAGACGCCATAAAACCCTTCTGTAGTCTCCATAGAACTTTTTTTTTCTACTCATTTCTGCTTCAGGTCGTTTTTTGTGACAGAGCAGAGCAGAAAATTTACTATTGGAGTCTATGTAAAGCACCGTTCTTTTTTTGGCACATTTTTTGCAGAAATCCACAGCAATTATAATGCTGTACAGTTCTGCAACAAAACACACAGGGCGACATGTATGAATCTCGCCATGTCGGAGCGCATGTTTCTGCCAGTTTTCTGGCGAAATTTGCGCCTGATTTATGTCGGCGCTGGGGCGTGCTCATACATAGCATTTAAAGTCCGTCGCGCCTCGCCAGTGTGTGAGGCGCAGTGCGGGACTTAGGCGAATTGCGGGGCTGCGCCTATGATTCGCCGGCCGAGGTAGTGTGCTCATACATACCATGTAAAGTCTGCCGCGCCTCGCCAGTGTGTGAGGCGCAGTGCGGGGACTTAGGCGCAGTGCGGGGCTGCGCCTAATATTCGTCGTCCGAGGAGGTGCGCTCATACATGCGGGGAAAAGTTCACCGCGCCTCGCCAGTGTGTGGGGTGCAGTGCGGGGACATGGGCGCAGTGCGGGACTGCGCCTCACATGTATTTCGATTCGAGACAGGCTGGAAAACAGCGAAAAATCATTAAAGATGTCCGTGCGGAGTATGAATCAAAAAAATCGCCTTTATTAGGTGTAAAACATTCTCTGAAAAAGAGCTCAAACGTACTAAAAAAATACATAAAAAATAAATACTAAAAAAATAAATATTAATTCAATAAATTCATTTTTATTTCTTTATTTTCGTTTGCCACTGATCAATAGTAGGGGTTTAACGAAAATAAAGAAATAAAAATGAATTTATTGAATTAATATTTTTTTTTCGTTACCCCCATATTATTGTTTATGTTATATAGAGATCGGTACAGCTTCGTGAGTATTATCATTTTATTTCTGCCATGTACAGTTTTATTACAGAATGCATTAGAAAACCCATAAGAGCGTCGCTCACTCTCCCATTGGTTTAAATACCGCGCTCTTTTAACTTAGCCAATCACAAACGAGCTCGCTCTGCATTTCTTTTTCCCCATAGTAACTCTATGAGAAGGTTTGCTCAGCTGCTGATTGGCTAAGCAGGACGAGCCCCTTTTCCTCCCAACCAATTTCATTGCCCCGATCTGTCCATAGACTATAATGGGACAATTAGCTCGCAATCTGATTGGCCGGGATAGCCAAGCCCCCGCTAGCTCAGCCAATCAGCTCTTTTCTGCATTTTTACTGTATTTTGAACTGTCCCGCCTTTGAATTTGATTGGTCAATATTTCTCCATAGGTTATAATGGGTCCCTGTCGCTCCTATTCTGATTGGCCAGGATTGCCAAGCCCCCGCTAGCTCAACCAATCAGCTCTTTTCTGCATATTTTACTGTATTTTGAACTGTCCCGCCTTTGAATTTGATTGGTCCATTTCTTCTCCATAGCTTATAATGGGTCACTGTCGCTCCTATTTGATTGGTGGTTTATGGCCAAAACCAATGAAAGGAGCTTACAAATTTGAATTTCTGTTTTCCCCGGAAAAACCCAAAAGACCCTCCCGTATTCCTCGGTTTTTATAGCCAAACCCCGATTATAAGGAGGCCCCTTTTTTTGCACAAAAAACCGGGAAATTTTAAATTGACTGGGAGTATAACCGGGGGTTTGGAAAAGCAGGGCACTGGTGAAAATTAAAAATAAAAACAGATACCAATAAATTTACATAGGCATTTAAAGCCCCCCCAAAAGGAAGAAAAAGGTTTTTTAAATGTCCCCCAAAGGCAGAAAAAAGGCCCATTTTTTAATGCCCCCTATAGGCGAAATAAGGCGGTTTAGGCATTTTAAATTTCCCCCCTTATGCGTTTTTGGCGGGGAACAGGCATTTAATTTCCCCCCATAGGCGGGGGGGTTTATAGGAAAGGCTTATTTGTCCCCCTAGGGGGCTATGGGCAAAAAACCCCCCAAGGAAATTAAAAGAAGGTAAGCCTCATAGGCGGGGTAAGGCCCAAATTGGCAGGTATGGGCCCCCCTTGGCGGGGAATAGGCGTGTGAGTTTTTTAGCGGTTCTGGGATCGGATTTTCACGGTTGGGCCGGGGGACGAGACGAAATTCCAGGGGGAAAAAAAACAGGGCTTCTGTATTTTTTTTGAAAGCAAACAAAAAAGGGAAAACCGGCAGAAAAAAAACAAAAAGCCTGCCCGTCTGGGCTCTAACAAAAAAGGGGGTCGGGTTACGTCAGTCTGCAAGTTCCCCCTGGGGTTTTCCAGCAGGATTTCCCCCCAACCCTTTGAAAGGTACCGGGGGTTTGAAACCCACCTTTGTCAGTTCCCCTGCGATTTTAAAAACCAAAGGAAACCCCCGGGAGGGGAGTCATGGGAAGGAGCCCCACTCGGGGCTCAGCTCACCCCCAAATGAAAAGGCCCCCAGAAAGGGGCTAAAGCCAACTAACATTTTAAACCGCTTTTTAAAACCCAATATTCAACATTTTTAAACGCGACAACCTATTGAATTTTGGCCTTTAAACCCCAAAAAAAAAAAACCCTTCCTTTGGGGGGCAATTTTTGGAAATTAAAAAGGTGCAAACCCCGGGGAACCCGGGCCCGGGTTTACACCCCCCTTTTGCCCCCCTTCCTGCTGTTGCCACCTTAAAAATTTCCCCCCCCTCTCCCTTCATCCCGTGGGGCGGCGACCTTGTCCCCCCCAAAAACTTGGTACTGGATAATGTGTCCCCGTTTGCTTTTAAAGCCCTGGACGGTTTTTCTACAAAAAAACTTAAAATCCGTAGGGCCGGGAAACCCCACCCGGGTCCCCCCTGGGAAATTTTTCCCTTTGTTTTGGGGCCCATCCTTTTCAATGGGGAGGATAAAGGATCACCCAAAATTTTTGCCCCCCCACCAGATTTTCCTCAGCGCCTCGTTTTCCCCAAAATTTCGAGCCAGAAAAATTCCCCTTTTACAATCGAGTATTTTCTTTTCTCCCGCCGACGGGTTTCCCGGTGGGGTTTTCCCGCGGGGTGCCCCCCCCCTTAAACCCCTTTTGGGGACAGGACTGCCCCCAAAACCCCCAACCTCGGGGGCATCCGCCCTGAATTTATAAATTCCCCTTCTAAAAACAGGGGAAACCAGTACGGGTTCTTTTACAGAGAAAACCCCCCTTTAAAGTTTTCAAAAAAGGCTTCCCTCGCCCCCGGGTTTCCCTTTTTACGGGGTGGTTTTTTGCCCCCTTTTGGTGAATCTGTGGGGGAGGGCACTTTTGGGGAAAAAAGGCTGGCCCCAAACCCCTGTAGTAAACCTGCAATGCCAAGGGGGCCCTCAACCTTTTTTCTTGGACAAAAAAAGGTTGAGGCCAATTTTGAAGGGCCCCTCGAGTTTGCCCAAACCTGGGGTTTGAGGGACCCCCCCGGCCCAATTAAAATACCCAGGTAGCGAGCCTCCTCTAGCCCTATTGCGAAATTCGGGGGTTTTGGCCTTTTGGGCCCCGGGGGCCCCTATCCGCCCCCGACGGACTTGCCCCTTACCAATGCAACCCCAAAATGGGCGTTTGTTGATCCCCAAACATCATCCAGTATGCGGCTGCATAGTTTTATGTGGCTGCAGGATGATGTCCTTAAAACCTCAAAAAAGGCGCAGGGCCCCAGCAAACCCAAAAGGGAAAGGACAAACTTTACTGGAAGTTCCCTTTGGGGGGGAAAAATGCCTTTTTTCCCCTTTGGCCGTTTCTGTGGGGGAACCTGCCAAAAACCCTTTTTTTGGGGTCTGAGGTGGTCTTTAAACCTGCGGGGCCCCAAACCTCTTTTTTCCGCTTCTCAAACCCTTGGAATGGGGTGGGCATCAAATTTTGGGAGATTCCCATTTAACTTTCGGAATTTCATTACAAAACCGCAAGTTTCCATCGCTTAGGGAAAATCACGATGGGGCGGGCCCAACCCCTTTTTGGGGAATTCACATTCCCCCCGGGGGCAAAGCATTTTCCCCCTTCTAAAAGGGCTTCCCTCGGGGCTTGGGGCACCCTGTATGGTCCAGCCCACCTTTTGGCCGGGCTCGGTAACAATGCCCTTAGTTGGATGACATCTGGGGCCCCAGGCAGTTAAAGGAAAATTACCCCCCCCGGTTCCCCCTTTTAGGAAACCCGGACCTCCTGTCTCGGCCCTCTGAAAAAGGACTCCGCGATATGGGACGGGGGGGTAACCCCCTTGTTTGGGACCCCCCCTGATTTCCCCTTGCAGCCCCCAGGCTTTTTTGGGCCCTTCCGGGTTTTGATGGGGTTAAATTTGGTAAATTTGGTAGGGTTTTTTTTTCCCTGGGGGAAAACCATTTTAATTCCCCCCTTCCCCCTTTCAAAAGCCCAAATTTGGGGCCTTGCCATTTAGCTAGGAACTTGCTCTCTACAGGGGGTAAAATTTTGAGCCCCCTGCCCCCGGGCTAAAAAGCCCGGGAATTTTGCGGGTCCTGTTTGAAAACCCGGGCCCGGGGTTTTTCCCTTTGGGCCAAAAAAGCATTTTCCCTTCCCCTTAAAAGGGGGCAAAACTCCCCGGGGGTTCCTTTTCCCTGAAAGTGGGGAAAAATTTCTCTATGAAAACTTCTGAAAGGGGGTTTTTTCCTCTTGCTCCCATTTTTTTCCCCGGGCTAGTCAGGACCCTCGGGGGATGTTTTCCCAAAAAGCACTCGAATGGAGAAAAACCCCGTGGATCCCCTGGGGGTTTTTCCCCGGATGGCGAAAAAAAAGGGATAGGGAAACATTTTGGTCCCAACCCCAACCTTCCTTTTTAAACCTTTTTTTTTAAAAACATGTTTTTTTAAAGGTTTTTTTTAAAGCGACGTCCAGCCCAAACGGCCCCTTGGGGATGGTCCCGGGAGGTGCGCAGGTGGGCAATTTTTACGGGCGGCATACCCCTTTTTTGGGTTACCTTGGAAAAAAACGGGGTCCCCCGTAAGGGTCAGGAACCCCTTTGGGGATCCCTGAAAGGGTGAATAGCGAAACAGCTCCCTAGTTTCCCCCTTTTAAAGGGGGAGGGTTTCTGAAGGCTATAGTTTTAAGGTTAGGGGGGTGGCATAATCCATAAAACCAAGATTTGCGGGGTTGCCCTAGCGATTTGGGGGAGGGCCCCGACCAGCCCCAAACCCCAATCCCCAAAAATTGGTCCCTTTCTAAAAGGGGGGGAGGGGAACCCAATTTGGCCCTCCGGGAAAATTGGGTCTAGGGGCTTGGCCCTTTAAACACTCCGGGCGGACTGCCCAAATTTATCCACTCCCTTTTTAAAATTGGGGCCGTAGAATTTCCCCGCTCCACCCGCTCACTATTTTTCTTCGCCCCCAAGTTTTCCCCCCCAAACAAAAGGGAATGTGAAGCTCAAAGATTTTAAAAAGGGAAAGTGTTGGGGGGTAAACCAAATGTTCCACCCCCCCCTCTGTTGGGTCTTTTCCCCACCCGGTATAAAAAATATTTCCCTTAGGGCGAATTGGGGGAAAGGCCAACTCCCCCCCGGGTTCCTGGGGTCCCCTTAAAATACCTTTACGCTTTTCCAAGCGTTCCCCGGGTTTTGGGGCCCCTTTCACTTGTTCTGTCCCAAAAAATTCCCTTCGAGCGGGTAAGGGGAGATTTCTAAAAAGAGGGGGTCTCCTCTGGGCCCTCCAGCCTACCGAAAAGGGGAAAAGGCAAAGGGGGCAACATTCCCCCACTTGTTTGGCAAAACCGTCTTTAAACAGCAGGTACAAAAATTACTTTTTTAAACGATTTTTTATTTCCCCACGGGCCCCCAAAAACAGGGGAAAAGGGTAACACCCAATAACGCGCTGTGAGGTTTAAACTGGTCACCACGGCCACCTAAATGTTGGGTGACCCCACAGGCAGTTTTAAAAAGCCAGAAAGGAAAGGGGGGTTAGTCCGGTTCCCCATGGATACAAATTCCCCCCTATCCGGCGGGAGAGTAGTTGCCCCGGGGCTAAACCAGTGGGGCTTCCCCAAAAGGGGTCATTTGGGCCCCCGAGTTCCAGGGGGGCCTGCCCCAAAAATGCCCTTTTTGTGGAAAAAGGGGGCACTCTCGTGGGTTTTTTCCCAGCGGGCGACCCGATTTGGAATATAAGGGCCCCGGGGCCAAAACCCAGGGGGAAAACGCCCCCCACCCCAACTTTCCCAGGGTTTTCCCCCTCCCCGGGGGAAACGGGCCCCAAAAAGGCCCCAGTCCCTTGGAAACGCCAGCAATTTAAGGGGTCCGGGGCCTTTAAGAAACGGGGCCCCCTTTTGGGGAAGGGGCCTCTCCCCCCTTTCCCTTTAAAACCCCGGGCCCCCCCTTTGGGGAACGGACATTTTTCCCCGCGGTTGGGGTCTGGGGATTCCCCCGGGGTATTTTGGGGACCTGCAGGAACCCTCTTTAGCCTGTACCTTTTCCAAAACCCGCCCCCAATTCGCCCACGCTTTTGGGGTCTTGTCCCCCACGAAACCTCTGGAGTTGAGGGGAAGGGGCCCGCAAAAAATTTGGCCCCAACCCACTCGTCGCCCCTGGGAGTGTGGGGGTTTCCCCGGGCGTAGCCACTTGTTGGCAATGTGGAAAAAGGTCTACTTTTTTGTAAACCTGGCGGGTTTGGGTGAAAAAAACCCCAGGCTTTACTCTCGGGGCCCCTTTCGGCCGGGTGAACCCCATCGGGCCAAAATAACCCCCCGCTTTTGTTGTGGGCCCCTTGGGGGCCGTTTTGGGGAAAACCAGGTCAAGTGGGCCTTCGCGGTTCGCCCGTTGGGTAAGGGTGCCGGGAAATCCCCCCAATTTGGTTTTCCGCCGGCAACGCTCTCTTTTCTGCTACCCGCTCAAAAGGCCCCCACTAGGCCCGTTGTCCCTTTCCGGGGACATCTTCCCGCAGGGAACCTTGCACCCCCTGGGGGGCCGTAAAACCGGAACTTGTTGGTATTTCGGGCCTTTGGGCAGCCGGGTCTGAAAGCTTTTTGCTCCCAGGGGGGGTTTTCCCTGCTGGGGTTCCCTTCACCGTGGCTTGGTGGGTCTCAATTAGCAGGGATTCGCTAAAGTTTTGCGCCCGGGTTGGTTTTTCGTGCCCCTTTCTGCGGGCTGGCCCCCAAACACTGGAGGTTAGCATTGGCGGGATTGTTTCTTCACCAACTATCCATTTTAGCCGCCTTTTCTGACCGTGCCGGTAGCTGTTTTGAAACCAGGCAAAAAAACGTTTTTCTTCGTTCGAAGAGTATTTCCTCTTTTTTTCCCCAAAAGCGTCCTCCCCCCATGTGTGAGCTTTAGCGGCTCGGGGATCGTGACTTCACGTTTTAATTAGAGACAGAGACGTTTTCCAGGTAAAAAATACAGGGCTTCTATATTTTTTTTAGCAGAAAACCCAAAAGTAAAAACGTGCTGGCATGCCAAACACAAAAAAAAAAACAAAACGCCGCCCGTCTGGGCTTAATAACAGGGGTTTCAGTTTTACTGTCAGTTGCAATTCACCCCTTGAGGTTTTTCCACGGACTCCACCCAAGGTTTGAAGGAACCCGGGGGTTTTGAAACCACCATAGCCCAAGCTTCCCGCGGCCCTTTTATAATCCGGGTTTAAAACCCCGGGGGAAGGTGGGAGTTATGGGAATGAGCACCCCCCTGCTCTATGCTCACTCCCAATGAAAGGCCCCCCGGAAAGGGTGAACCATACTAACATTTTACGCTTGTTAAACAAATGCCCCAAAAGTCTAAACGCCCAAACAACAAATGAATTTTGGCCCTTTTCCCCCCCAATTCTCCTTACCGGGGGGCATGTTTTTGGGAAAATTTTAAAAGGGGGCACCCCCAGGAACGGCCCGGGGATGAACACTCCATTGACCCCCTTTCCCCGTTTGTTGCCACCTTACGCAGGATGGGCCCCCCCGGCGGGCGGGTATGGGCCGGGTATACATTTTGGGTTCCCCCTTTGGAAAGGGGAAAGGGGCCCCCCCGGAAAAAGGCCCCCCAAGGGCAAAAAAAGGGAAAATTTTAAAAGTGTTGACGAAAAAATTTTTGGGGCCATCGAAAATTGGGTCGGGGTTCAAAGGGGCCATTCGAAAAGTTTGTCATAACGTTTAGTAGATTAGGGATCGGACCATTAAACCCTAGGGGAGAGCAAAAACCCCTTAAATTTTCTTCACCCAAACGGGGGTTTGGAGAAGCGGGAAATTTAAAAATTCCACAACATTAAAATTGGAAAACGGGGCTACATCTTAGGCATACACATTTTAGGTTTTAAAAGCCCCCAAAAAAAAAAATCACCCCCCAATTCACAAACCCTTTTTTGCACCCGAGATGACCCTCAAAATTTTCAAAAACCCCAAAAATTTTAAAAAAGTGCCATAAGGCAGTAAAAATTTGAACCTTTTTTTTTGTACTTAAAACGGGGAAAATTGGAAAATCCCTGTCCTGGAACGCAAAAGAACCCCAAACCGGGCATAAACCCCAAAAAATTTTTAAAAAAAGTGCCGGAAAAAAGGAGCCCTTTCCCAACCACCATTTTAGTTTCACTGGACATATACTGTCCTTGTTGGGAACCCCTTCCCCCTCCGTATGAAGGTTGGCCCCTTTGAGCTTAAATTTGGGAAATACTGGGGGAAAACGTTTCCTGTTCCCCCAGGTGCCCTTTTTCTTTGGCTTTCCCTTTTTTCCTTCCTTTTTAACTAAAACGTCGGGGAGGAAATTGTCTCTTTTACTTTGTTCTCTTTCCGTGCTCCATCCCTCCATTCCTTTTAATTTAACCCCCTTCTGGTCAATTTTTTCCCTGTACCCCCCTTTGTACAATTCATGGAAATTTTTTTTTCCAGCTTTTTTGGGTACATGAAAGTTTTTTAGTATTTAATTCTAAAAACCTTTTTTTTAAAATGGGTTGGAATCCCCCAAATGTCTTTTTTTCTTTTTTTTAAATTTGGGAATTAAAGGGGTTTTCTCAATAAGGGTTTTGTAGCTAGTTTAAAAAATTCTTGCAAAAAAAAGTATTTTGCAATATGGTCCTTTAAACAGTGTCCTACCTATTCCTGTTTCTGACAGCACCATCACCCTTCAGCCACCTTGACAATTGTGAAAAACAAATGTCTTTAGAAACAACATTTTTTTATAATAGGACCTGTAGTATAGCTGCATGTCACAGCAAAATGCCCCAAAAATTCAAACTTTGACCCATGAGCCCCTTTTGACAATTGTGAAGAACAAATGTCTGTTAGAAACAAATTTTTTCATAATAGGACCTGTAGTATAGCTGCATTTCAAAGCAAAATGCCCCCAAAAATTCAAGGCATGACCCTTGAGCCACTTTGGACAATTGTGAAGAACAAATGTCTGTTAGAAAAAAAACATTTTTTTTTATAATAGGCCCTGTTAGATAGCTGCATTTCAAAGCAAAATCCCCCAAAAATTCAAAGAAATGACCCTTGAGCCACTTTGGACAATTGTGAAGAACAAATGTCTGTTAGAAACAACATTTTTTTATAATAGGACCTGTAGTATTGCTGGATTTCAAAGCAGCATGACCCAAAAATTATAAAAATGACTTCTCAGCCACTGTTAAAAATTGTGAGGGAGAAATGCCACAGATAGCCACATTTCTGTTCCAAAGAACCATGATTATTGCTTTATCTCACAGTAAAAAAAACATGACCCCCAAAAATATAAATATGACCTTCACAGCCCTATTAAAAATTGTGAGGAGAAATGCCACATAAAAGCCAGCATTCTGTTCCAAAGACCATGATTTGCTGTATCTCACAGCAACATGACCCCAAAAAATGAATGAATATGACATCTCAGCCACTATTCTATAAAATTGTGAGGGAGAAATGCTACTTTAAAAGCCACATTTCCTGTTCCAAAGGTACCATAATTATATCTTGTATCTCACAGCAACATGACCTCAGAAACCATTGACAATTCAAAACTTCTAAGATAAAGTGAGTAAAGTAATACGGGTGTTGTCATGAAACCTTGCTGTCTTTTACAGTCTCCTCACAGCAAAACCACCAAAATGAACGTTGGGAAAAGAGAAAAAAAATTGCAGTAATAAATTGATCTTTTAAAAAAAGTTTTTCAAGAGGACCTTTCTGTTTGAAGAGGAATGTGAAGTTTAGACCGAGCAACTAATCGTGACCTCGGCAATTGGTGCTACAACGATACATCAAGATCCATGCCTGATTCATCATTGATGAAAGTCAAACGATCCACATTTATCTGGAAAGCCGGATGCGTTTTGTCTGTAATGACTCCTCCAGCTGTGCTAAGGTCCGCTCAATATGTCGCTGGCTGCAGGGCATGTGGGGAAATTGGGGGAAAAGAAGAGGGGGGAGAACAAAGGAAGTGGTGAAAAGGAAGAAGGACAACACCACTATGGCGTGGACTATCAGCTCGGGCCATTCGTCCTTTTTGGATACCCAGAAGTTATTGGGTCCGGAACACATACAAAAAACATCGGTGTTTAAGACGCAGATAGTCGTCTCACGACCAGATCTAGCTGTCTCTGTGTGTTGGAATGTGTGCCCCTGCCATTGCATGCGTTGTGAGGTGGAATAAAGATTGCCAGAGGTCACCCATTAGGCATCAGCCACTTGCCTGCTGCTGCCGCTACGACTACTTTGCACTCTATTGCTGTCGACGTCGCTGATGTTGTTCCACCTGACATTTGGGAACGTGAATCAGACTAACAGTGGTCTCCATTTGTCTATCAGCAAAGTCTCCATTTCCTGCATTTTACTCTCTATTTTGGGTGGGTGGGAAGGAAAGTGCTTGAGTTTTTGTTTTGTACCGGGGATCCAGGAGTGCCACCAGTAACTGTTTTCATTTTGATGGCCTTAATGCGAGGATCATGTTGGAGGAAATGGAGCATCCAAGCACTCATGAGATGAGAATGGAGCCTTGATTTCACAAGCCTCACTGGGTCGAGTGGCACTAGCAAACTGATCTTCCCTCATCTTCCTCCTCCCCTCAAATTCGCGCCAACCCTTTTCCAAAGCAGGGACGTCGGTACGTTGTGTCAGGAATACCTCCTCCTCCTCCTCCTCCTCCTCCTCCTCCGCTTCCTCCGGCAACAGCTTCAACACAGCCCTGACTTCCTGAGATGGATGCACCCTGAGAGCTGCGCGCCACCATTGACTAGGCTCTGACACCGAACCAACTGCCTAATGAAGACCGATGAAAATTGTGAAACTGTCGGGCCTTGTGGATTTGACGGAGAGAAAGGATCTATGTCCCATCTGGTGTCCGTCTCCCTCCTCCGTCGCTGGCGGACCTGTTGTTTTCGAGAGTCTTCAACGATCGTTCCAGACTAAGGATCACCACAATGCTCATGCAGACAAGAGCATTGTCCGCACTGTACCATTTGGTGGCTTCTTCCAAACTGGCAAGATGGGCAAGAGCTCTTTCACCTGCCTCCACTCTCGTGGCTGTCAACACCCCGAGGTCGACGCACCGCTGACATGTCAGGCCATGTTTCCTTCGTACTGCGTAATGGCATTGCGCTGCTGCCACAATCGCTGGAGCATGTGGAGGGTGGAATTCAGCCGTGTTGCCACGTCAACAATGAGACGGTATACGGGGAGTCCGAGCTTGACGCTGCAACGCAGCCAGGCAGGACGAAGCAGGGTGCGAATGGACGGAAGTGCGAAATCAGACCTCGAGCCTTCTTCAGCAAGGCATGTCCAGACCCGGGGTAGCCTCTTTAGAAATATTCTGGACGACGAGGTCATGACATGTTCCAAGCAATGGGATGTGCTCCAGCCAACGATCTTAAAGGGCGGCCCACAGATTTTCGCCTGTTATCGCACACCACCTTTGCCTGGCACAAGGTTCTTGGCACCCAGCCAGCGCTCAGTCTCGTTGCGGAAGCCTTCCACAGCTCCTGACCTTGTGTGTGGACGGTCCCTACCAAGACAGATCTAATTTCAACACGGCCTGGGTTATCTCTGGCACTGATCCCACCAGAGGACCTTGGGGAAAAGACCCTGCACCAATCCTGTGGTTTGAAGAGTCGTGCGCGTGAGCTGAGAGCCACCGTCACCCCCAGAGACATCCACCCAGCTCACCCAGTGAGCTTCACAAGATATAGCGGCCTTGGCCGTGCTTATACTAGACCATGTGTCGGTCAGATGACTTTTCCGGCCACAGAATCAGACAACGCCGCTTGAAATTTTAGATGACAACGAGCCTGGCCAGGCAGGGGAACGGCTTTTCCTGGCAAAGAAAAGCCTGCTCGGCATCTGGTAAATTGGGGGGCAGGCAAGGGCCATGACATGGCGGAACCCATCTGTGTCCACCAAGGGAAAAGGGGAAAAATTTTCCAACCCAAAAGCCTGGTAATGCCGACATTCAGGTTTTTTGGTTTTGGGGGAGGGTTTTGGGGTTTTAAAAAAGTGTTTCTTTGCTCCCCCAAAACCTGGAAGAAAAAAAGGCTGGCTGTAGACGGGCCCGCTGTACGGCGTGCGGGTTTCGTCAAACTGGGGGAAGGAAAAGGGTAGGATGGGTTTTGGGGTGGTGCTGGTTTTTATGGGGGCCCGGGTGGGGGCTGAAGGCGGGGGGGCTGATCCCTGATAAAGACCGAGAGACTTTTGGGCGGGAAAAGGGGGCCCCCCCCCCTTGGTTTTGGTGGCGGAGGAGGGGGGCGAAAAAAGAGGGTGGGGCCCTTGGGGGTTTGGGGGCCCCCGGGGTTCGGTTTGGGCCTTTTTTTGGCCCAAAGTTTTGCCCCTTTTCCAAAACTCCCCTTCCCCGGTGCATTTAAACTAGACATTTTGGGGGGTTTTAACCCAAACCAAAGGTTCTTGCCTTATTTAATGCTTTTTCGGCAAAGGCGGCAAAAGCCCAACGCGGGTTGGAAATCAGAGGCTTGCTCAAAAAGGGGCCCGGGCCCTTGAGGGGCCCCTGGCCCTTTTTTGGGAGGGGCAAAAAGCAAAGGAGCGGGGTTTGCGCTAAACCTTTGGCGGGCGGAACCCATATCAGCGGATTCTGCGCCCGCCCTCTCCCTTTTTGGGGCGGAACCCTTTTAAACAAAACCCCCCAAAACGTTTTCCCTCCTCGTCCATTGATAAAGCCCCTCGCAAGCAAATTCTGTTTAAAAGACCACTTTGGATCCGCAATGTCTCACCATAAATCATCCACAAGGTGACTTCTTTCGTCCTGCCCATTCTGCACCCAGGAGTGGGGGGGCTAAAAGGGGAAAAGAGGGATTTGAAAACCCTTTTGCCGACCGCCCGGGTTTTTTTGCCGATTGCCCGGTTTTTACTTCTCCTCCTCTGATGGCTCAGTAATTTGGGCGTCAGAGCAGAAAAAAATTCATCCTCTTTGGCCTTTAAATTTTTTAAACTTGCCTTCTGCCCCCAACCGCATTTTGTAAACAAAAGGGGCCCTTCAGAAAATAAATTATCCACAGTGGTTGGGGACACAAATTTTACATTTGGGTGTTTCCCTGTTGGACAGATCTGGGGGATGCAAAAGACGACATTTGTGGCCGGTTTACTGGGGAGGGCAGGAGGTAAGACTGGGTGGATTTTTAGGTTGCATTAAAAAACTGAAGGACAGATTGGCGGGCGCCCGTTCGTTACTGAGTTCACAGGGCCCCCTGACCCAGCGGGTGGGCAGGCCTGACGGTCCTTCAACTGACGATCCCCTGGGGATGCGTGTTGTCGCCAAACACTGGAAAAAGGGGCCCTTCTTTTCGTTTCCTCTTCCCCCATGTCCTACCCCCCTCTTTGGGTCGCTTTCCCCCCGAAAATTTTTTTTTCCATGTTCAAATATAAACAATTTTTTAAAGGGATGGAAGAGTTTTTGGGGAAAAAATTTTTATTAAAAGAAGGGGAAAAACACAGCTATTCTCAAATCCCTCATATCAAAACAAAATTGCTGTATTCAAATTTAACTGCAAAGTAGATCTATCAACAAAGCTGGCCTGCGCCAAAGTGAAAAAACAACGTATCTGAAATGTATTCGGATAATAAAAGGTATTTTTGGCACCTATCAATTCACCTGTGGTGACTACAAAATTGCTGTATTCAAATTTCACTGCAAAGTAGATCTATCAACAAAGCTGGCCTGTGCCAAAGTGAAAAAACATGTATCTGAAATTTATTCGGATAATACAAGGTATTTTTGGCACCTTTCAATTCACCTGTGGTGACTACAAAATTGCAGTATTCACATTTAAGTGCAAGGTGCCTCAATGAACAAAGCTGTAGTGTGCCAAAGTGAAAAAAACACGTATCTGTAATGTATTCGGATAATAAAAGGTATTTTTTGGCACCTATCAATTCACCTGTGGTAACTACACAATTGCTGGATTCAAATTTAACTGCAAGGTGGCTCTATCAACATGTTTTTTGCAACATGTTTAAAAAAACCAAAGAAAAGCAGCAAAAACGAGCAGAAAAAAAACGTTCTGTAGAGACTACAGAATGTTTTTACTATTAACCCCTTCCTGACGGACGGTCATAATAATATGGCTCTAAGATTTTCTCCTCCTCGCCTTCCCAGAGCCATAATGTTTTTAGTTTTCCACCTACATAGACATATGAGGGCTTTTATTTTGTGGGATAAGATGTGCTTTCCAATGGTTTTATTCATATTAATATAGATTATACTGGGAAATGGCAATAAAATTCTAAGTGGGGAAAAATGTGAAAAAAATGTACTTGCGCCATGTTTGTGGAAGTTTTGTTTTTATGGCGTTCATTCTTTGGTAAAAATGATGTGTTATCTGTATTCTACAGGTTGATAGACATCCACCGGTGAAGTGCGGGCAAGGCAGGTACAGACTACTCCTGCTTGACTAATAGTTGACTGCTCCAGACGGGACAGGAAAATGAAGAGCTGAGCTTTGATTAGTTGCTATGGACAACAAAGACAGTTTTGTAGTCAGGCGGTTTTGATAATGGAGGCCTAATGTCTACTGATTCATGTGGAATCCGTAACTGGACATCTATAGACTTGAGCCAAGAGTAAGGCCGGCCAAGACCCCAACCTGCTGCAGTCAATGGAGTAACGCTACAACCCCCAGCATACTACCACCGGTAGGTCCATTCCATCACTGTCTACACCCCTGAATTTATGGAGCTCCTGTCACTTTACACCTTATCTCTTGAATAGAAAGGATAGGACATGCTGAAATTTCCCTTTGCAAGTTGAAAACCATCACGTTCCCTCACAAGTTAGAAGATCATCGGATCCCACCAAAATTCCCATCTTTGTTTTACTTGTGTTATGGCTATAAATTACCTCTCTGTCTGGATGATAGAGCTGGTTCTTCATAATACTACCTACCGTATATCACAAAAATAGAGTACACCCCTCACATTTTTGTAAATATTGTATTATATCTTTTCATGGGACAACACTGAAGATATAACACTTTGATACAATGTAATGTAGTCACTGTACAGCTTGTATAACCGTGTAATTCAATTGTGGCCTCAAAAAAGGATATGTCTTCACTGCACAGAAAAATGTCAGTCTTTGTTCAGCGTTGTTTTAGACATTTTCTAAAAACGCTGGAAAAACGACTGTATATCATCTCCCAGTAGACTTTCTAATGTGTAAATAACTTCCCTGCTGTCTACTCAATGAGCTTCTTATTTTCTGCTCGGTTTTTTCAACTGGTCGTATTATTGCAGCATGTTCCTTAAAAACGCAACCTCCCCCCCGAGCAGGCAGAGAAAAATTTTATACGCATAGGTGCTATTAGAAAGAGAGAACCGGACGTCTATATTTGGCGTTGTTTTTTGTCGCGTAATTTCGCTGCGTTTTTTGTCGCAATTTTTCAATGAAAACCTACCAGAGAGGGGACCCTAAAGTCCCCCCTAAGTGTGTCATATTTGTAACAAAGGTTATATTCTTATCAAATCTGATACAAGTCGTCTGATGAGTTTACTTTCTTGTACCTATTTTTTTTTTTTTTTTTTAGTTGTTAAACTGGTATTTATATGTATTCACATCAAAGAACAAAAGACAGATATAATAACAAGAGATCAAAATACCCGCTATATCCAGATAATAGTCTCTGTGTCGCGTCACATGTGCAATTTATACAGAGAAAAAAATTAGTATGCAAACAGATCTAATGCACAGAAGTCAAACTGCATAGAGCGAAACATATCGCAATTGTTAGGACCACATGAATTTTGATATATATGGTAGGTGATCAAACTATATAGCGAGTTAAAACATCCAGCAACAAAAAAACAGGATATAAAAACAATAAAAACAGACAAGAACAGACTACGAGGGGTGGGGTCAGGACATACGGGAAGTGTTAGAAGCCCCCCCCCTGCAGAACAGTTAGGTGAGGAGCGGACTGGTCAGCCAAACCTTGTTTGCCCACAGTAATATCGAATTTAAGAGACGAGGTTGGAGATTTAACATTGTGTCACCACGGTTTCTCAATGAGGTCTCAAATTTAATCTAATCTTATCATCAAGGAGGGCTGTGAGATATATTCCAATCTCTCGGGACTGTCTTGTCTTCTGATTATCAGTTGGTCTTTTCGAGGGGGGGAAAACGGATAGAGGGGAGGGGGGTCCTGACCCTTCCTGTGCTTAATTATGCAGGCATTTAGCTGCTGTTACTAAGTGTGAGCCAAGCAAGTGGGACTGAGGGGCGGTCGTGAGGCCACGGGAAATATATTCAGTAAAAAAGTCTTGAGGAGTCATAGGGACGGCAATTCCCAGAAAGACACGTGGGATTATGAGATTTATTTAACTTTTTTCCAAAAAGGTTTTTATTTTAGGGCACATCCCAAAAATTTCTGAGTCAAGGTTCCTGTGTTCATCCATACACCTCCAATCATAAGTCTGAAACATTAGGATAAAAAGAATGCAGGTGGGCAGGGGTTGTGGTACCAGCCTCAATCTACAGTTTTATATTGATTTTCCTTGTAGGAGATCTCAAGAGGAAGACTTGCCGCTTGGGACCATATATTTTGCCAGATGTTCCAATGGGATGGGCCGCTCCTAAGTAATCTCTTCCCATAATCTCATGTAGGAGTGGGCGGGAGGGAGAGGAAGGAATTTGCGTTTGCGGTCGGTCGGTGTCATCAAATTTTGTTATATCGAGGAGATCACAGACCAGCTGTGGAAGACTTGCTCCGGCATCATTCTTTCAAAGCTGGTGGGAATCGAGACGTTGAGTGAGGACAGGGATCTTTTCAAGGAATATGTCTATTCGCAGGTAAGAGTAATGAGTTTCGAAGGCAGTAGTTGACTCCTTCTCGCTGAGGACCTCAAAAGCGGTTAAAATCACTACTCGGGTCACTGTGGTCTACAATATCGCTAGATGAAATATTGGTGTTAAACCATGCTTTTCATGTGGGGGTGCCGTTAGCTATCAGGAGCAGCGGCTGGAAATAGAACACGACGTCATAGGTGAGTGTCCGCGAAGTGAGGTTTAATTTTCTTCATGTCTAAGGTTTTCCACACCCTTCCACGTATTAGAGCCATCTTGGCCCAGCAGGGCTAGCCCGACAGTCTGGTTTGTAGTGATTCGTAGACCACAGGAGCGAGTTGGGGTTTGATCGGGGTATAGCCTCACAGTTTTCTCCAACTCCGCCCACCTGGAAGTACGCGAATATAATAGTGATGGACCAAGGCTAGCGTATTCTACGCAACCTCGAGCCCCTGCCCGCCACAATTATTACTTTTGTCATATCAGAAGCGGAAAGTCCCACCTCGTCGTCTAGGTGGGCCATCATAAATACATGTATTTTGGAATTCCGGTGCCTACCTATTGAGGCCCTAAATAAACCGCATAAAGGCGGCTTTGCATGTTTTCAAGTTCTCTAGCGGGATTCACAGGTAATCGGACACGTGTTTGAATATATAAATACATTTCGGTTTTGCGTGAAGCCAATCATTTTTAATTGATGCTTTTATTCCCTAGACCGTGATACTTATTGGGCGAGGGTTGGCATTGCTTAGTAAGCGTATGCTACTCTAAAGAACTGCGCCCTCAGGATAATTTATTGAAGAGAATCATACAGGGCGTTATGTCTATGGAGTTTCAGGTTGATCCCCATATTATTATTAAGGTCACTTTGTTTCAGATGAATCGTTGATCATTAGTCTCGAATCTGTACATGTATAGCTGGGCAGGAAGGGGATATTTAAAGTAGTGCCTCCGTTTTGGTCGAATTGTTGACTTTATTAGCCTGATAGAAGTCCTAATTGATTCACATAAGTGATCTGAAGATTTGGGATAGTATAGTGTGTTAAGTTATGTTTGGGTCTGTAAGAAATTCATCCGCATTTAGGGAAACTTTAAAATCCATATTGCCCAAGCGTGTCGGAATGCCCGTGATGTTTCGGGTCGTTTCGTATAGCTGCTGACCAAATGGATTCAATTCATAGGACAAATAAAATCAAAAGGGGACAGGGGACAGCCCTGCCTCGTACCATTTTTAAGTGTGATCAGAGGGGAGTCCGCGTGTGGGAGACGGATAACCGCAGAGGGGCAGGAATACAGTGAACCGAGAGCTTGGGCAAATGAGCCTCGAATTCCAAACCTTTGCAACACTTCAGCCATAAATTTCCAATTTAGGCGATCAAACGCCTTTTCCGTGTCTAGGCTGAGCAATAAGGCCGGTTCCTGCCTCCTGTGCGCTATCTCAATCAGGTCTATTGCCCGTCTTGTGTTATCCGCTCCTTGTCTGCCCGCGACAAATCCCACCTGATCCTTGTTAATTAACCCCGGCAGACAACACGACAGGCGGTTGGCCAAGATTTTAGCAAATATTTTTATATCAGCATTGAGGAGGGCAATCGGGCGGTAGTTGGAGCTATCCAAGTGATCTCTGTTGGGTTTGGGAATAAGGGTTATGAAGGAATGAAGCATGGATGGAGGAATCCGTTCACCCTTCATAAATGAGTTGAATAGTTCCACTAGGTGGTCTTCTAAGTGGGAGGAGAAGGTCTGAAAATATAGATATGTGAACCCGTCTGGTCCCGGGGACTTTTTGGAGGGTAGTGTTTTGAGGGTCTCCCTTATCTCTTCTGCCGTAATCGGGGAGTTGAGAGAGTGCAGGTCCGATTCGCTAAGGGAAGGGAGATTGCAGGTTGACAAAAATTCCTGCAGGGCAGTCGGGTTATGTTGCAGCAAGTTAGTTAAAGAGTCCGGGAGGTTGTAGAGGCCGTTGTAATAAGAGTGGAAGATCTGTGCGACCTCCTTGGGATCGTATACGACCGTACCTCGATTATTTCTCAAGGAATACGGTTTCCTTGCTGAGGTCTCATCTCGCGGCATCTTGGCGAGCATAGTATGCGCCTTATTTGCACGAAAATAATATCTTTGTTTACTGTAAACCAGCAGTTTTTCGGTTCTAGAGATTTCCAGGCTCCGCATCTTAGACCGGAGCTCCACAACTTCCCGGAGTCTATTCCTAGTCGGTGCACTCGCTAGGGAGGCCTCGAGAGTTTTGAGGCGCGCCTGAAGCATTGACATCTGCAAGGTTGCGTTTTTCTTGATACGGGAGCCCAAGGCAATACAGTGCCCTCGGATTACCGCCTTGTGTGCCTCCCAAAGCGTAGTCGGTGTGGGCACCGAACCAGCGTTTACTTGGAAATAGTCCTTGATGGCCTGACGCAATTCCTCTCTATGTTGGGGGTGTTTCAAAAGGGATTCATTGAGACGCCAGTGGCACTTTTTTATGCGGGTTTCCCCCAAGTTTAGAGAGAGCGTCAGCGAAGCATGGTCCGACCAAGTTATAGGGTTGATCTCGACCGTGCCCAGCCGACGGAGTACGGGTGTCCAAAGAAGTCTTTGAGGCGCGAGTGGGAACCATATGGGGGGAATAGAAAGTGTATGTCCGCTCCGTTGGGTGCGCTATACGCCATAAGTCATACAGATCGAACTTCCTAATACATTTACGGAATTCCCTCGCTAATGCGCTCAAGGAAGGGTGCAAGGTTCTGCCCCGCAGGAGCAACTTGTCCACTCCCTCAGAGAAGAACATGTTGAAATCCCCACCAACAAGGAGTGGGCCATGGGAGAGACTGGTCAATTTGCTCAATATCTTCCTCAAAAATCTAATCTGCGAGGTGTTTGGAGCATAGATGTTACAAAGTGTTAGTTGCACCCCCTCATACAAGCCCTTTAATATAACATAGCGGCCCTGGGGGTCCAAAACTGAGTCTTGCACTTGAAATGGGCATTGATTGGATAGGAGAATAGCAGTGCCAGCCTTTTTCTTCCTATCATGCGAGGCCTGAAAGGCTCTAGGGTAGAGATGTTTTACAAAATTGAAGTTACTATCCTTGTTAAAATGAGTTTCTTGTAGGAATACTATGTGTGCTTTTACTCGCTTAAGGTCAGTCAAAAGCAATCTCCTCTTCACATTTGAATTTAGACCCTTAACATTTAGTGAATATATTTCAGCCATTGTGGTCAGAATAAGGGAAAGCTGACGTCCACTCACCCAAGCCAGCCGTACGTCCCTGAGCAGTGGAACCCAGCCAGGAAGTGCGTCGACCTCTCAGCAGACAGGAACAGTAGGGAGGGGGAGAGACAAGGACATAGACACTGACATAGACAAAACAGTTAATAAAAAATGAAAAAAAAAACATTCTCAACTGAGAGTGTTACTAAGGTCTAGGTCACCTTAGAGAGGGAAAATGAAGATGGAGAAGTACCACCAAAAAATACTCCTCCTCAAAACAAGGTGAGGAAGGAGGGTGGAGCTACTCGCCCTCTGGTATCGAGGGTCAGGAACTCAGGATCAAATCCTGGATTCAAACGGCCAAACTATAAAGTAGAGAGTGACTTGTTGGTCGCTACCTAAGGTCCGCAGACATTGCTACCTTAACATGTAGGGTCAACAGCAATTATCAGAGGCAAATAGAATTTAGACCCAAAATGGTACATTGGGGGAGATGTGAGATAAAGTCTAGCAAGAGTAACCTGGCTAGTGATATCCAAATGGGTAGAAAAGGGGGCAGCAGCACGCCCCGCATTGGATGACAGATATGGCAGGTGAGCCAAAGGAGAGGGGGAGAAGAAGGAGGAAAAGAGGGGGAGGAAAGGAGAGAGAGAGGAAAGGGAAAAAAAAAATAAAGGGGGGGGGGAGACAAGTAAAGGAAAGATGGGGTAACAGGCTGGAAAGTAAGCCAGGCCATTTTTCAAGGCCAGTTCTTTGTCACCACCGATTCCTGTGGTAATAGGAATATTCCAGTCGGTGCCTTGAATCTTCAGGTTGGAGGAGTAGATGCAGGGGCAGGGGAGCCGCCCAGAGAGTCCCTGGGTTGGCGACGTCTTCTCTTGCTACGTGTCTGGCTCCAAATCGGAGGTGGGGATTTCTGGGGAGCCGCAATGTCCCAATCCGGTATATCTGGAGGGGTGATACCCAAAGCAGAGCAAAAAGCTGGTAAGTCCTCATGGGACCTGAGAGTGGCGGATTTGCCATTCTTGGAGGCAAAAAGGGCGAACGGGTAGCCCCATCTGTAGGCTACGCCCTGGTCCTTCAGGAGAGCAAGCAAAGGGCGAAGGTGACGTCTTCTTTGTAGCGTGATCCATGACAAATCTGGATAGAGCTGGACTGCGGCCCCTGCGAAATCGATTTGCTTTTG
>JAODAL010056116.1:0-23503 GCA_025379985.1 Phyllomedusa bahiana | reverse complement strand
TTGGTCGTCCTACTTTCGCATCCAGAAAGCTGCGGCAAACAAGCAAGGGCACTGCAAGGCGTTGCCGACCCCCCGGGGATTTTGCCGATTGCCGGGTTTCCTTCACCTCCCGGGTTGGCATAAGAAACCTGGCGTCAGAGCAGAAAAATCTTTCCTTTTTTGGGCCCCCTTGATTTTTTAAACATGCCTTCTGCCCCCAAAACCGAAATTTTGTCATCAAAGAGGTCTTCAAAAAAGGGGTATTATCCCCAGGGGGTGGGTACACATTTTTGACATTGGGGGCTGCACCCATTTTGGGACCAGATGCGATGATGTAAAGAGGGAAAATTTTGTGGCCATGCTGCGGAAGGACGAGGGGGAAGACTGCTAGATGCATTTGGGCAAAAACCACTAAAGGGGACAATTGGCGACGATGTTCGTTACTTTAGTTTCACAGGGGCCCTAAACCCAGCGATGACGGGGCCTGAACGGCCCTGCAACAGACGATCCGTGGCATGCGTGTTGTCGCCAAACTGGAAGGACCCACCTTCTCTCGTACCTCAAACCTCCATGTGCTTCCCCCCTTTTTTGCCCCGTTAAAACCCCCCCTGCTTTTTCGCCTCCATTTTCAAAATAAAAAAAATTTGAAAAGGGAAAGGAATATTTTTGGAAAGTCTCTTTTTAAAAAGGGAGGGAAAATTTCACAGCTATTCTAAAAACCCCCTTTTAATAAAAACCCAAAATTGCGGGGATTCAAAATTTAACTGAAAGGGTGTCTATCAACAAATCGGGGACTGGGCAAAAGTCCCAAAAAAACACAAATCGGGAAAATTTTTTGGGTAAAAATAAACGGAAATTTTTTGAAACCCCTTTTAAAAATTCACCTGTGGGGGAAAAAAAGAAATTGTGTTTTAAGATTTAGGGTAGATGCTGCGTAAAAGAACATTTGCTGGGTGCGCAAAAATCAAAAAAAAAGTAAAATTTATTTTTTGTTATAATAAATTTAAATTTTTTGCACCTTTCAGTTTATTATATCAAAACATGTGGTGAAAAATAGAATTGCGTTTTAAGATTTACGTAGATCCCTGCTTCAATAAAACAGTAGGGTGCGAAAAAAGTCAAAAAAACGTAACTGTTATGTTTTGATATAAAAAAACCTGTTTTTTTTTTCCCAACCTTTCAGTTTTTTAAATATCAAAACATTGGTAAATTATGAATTGCTTTTTTAAAAGATTTACGTAGAGCTGCGTCAAAAAACAGTGTGGTTCGAAAAAAGTAAAAAAAACACGAAACCCTGTTATGTTTTGATATAATAAACTGTTTTTTTTTGCCCCTTTAAAATTCCCCTGTGGTAAAATAAAAGAATTGCTTTTTATAAAAATTTACGTAGATGCTGCTTAAATAAAACAGGCGGGGGTGCGCAAAAAGCCCAAAAAACACTTTAACTTTTTATGTTTTGATATAATAAAAGGATTTTTTGCACCTTTCAATTAAACCCTGTGGGAATATAGAATTGCTGTTTTTTTGATTTAGAGATGCGCGTAAAATTAAAAGTGCGGGGTTTGCCCCAAAATCAAAAAACACGTAACTGTTAGTTTTGATAAAATTTAAACGGTATTTTTGCCCTTTCAATTCCCCCTTGGTAAAATATAAAAATTGCTTTTTTAAGTTTTCCAAGTGATGGCGTCAATGAACGTGCTGGGTGCCCCAAAAGGGAAAAAAAACACGAAACTGGGGATTTTTTTCTTTAACGATAAAAGGGGTATTTTTGGCAAAAAAACAACCTGTGCTCCCTACAAGATTGGGGTTTTGTAATTTAAGTGCAAGCGGGATATATCAAACAGTCCAAGGTGAAAATGGGTAAAATTGAACCCCTATCTAAAAAGGGTATACTGATAAAAAAAGTGGAGTTTTGCAGCAAACAAAGAGCCCCTGCATTTTACTAGAAAAAATTTTATCCAATAAAAATTCAGGTCCCCCAATATCCGGGAAATTTTTTCCAATAAAAACCTTTAATTTTAAATTTTTTAAAGATTTTACACTAAAATTGCTAAAACAAAACTTGGTGAACTTTATCCAGTGTTCTTTATGGGAGGAGCTTGCTGTGTTCGCCCGTGGGCCCACCCCCCCGCTCCCACCGCCGTAAAATTTACATTTGGTAGATTTTCCCTTTAAAAATTCCCCTAGCAAAACTTCATAAAATGTTCAAAATCCCTTTAATCAAAACAAAAATTGGAAGGATCACACCCAAAATTTAGTGAGGTTTCTCTGTGCAGAAATAGACAAATTTCGCTAGTGTTTTGGCCCAGGCAAAACGAAAGGTCCTACCCCTATGAACCTGAGAGAAAATGAGGCTGAAACAGGAAACGCGTTCTATTTTAAAACAAAGGGTCATGGGGATTTATTCAGCCAATCGCAACCAAAACACATCCCAGTCGGACTCGAACAAAACTTTCTCCCCCCTGTTCTATTCTGTAATCTTCTTTTGCTGGCCGCCCAAAATTAACAGGAAGCCCCGAAAAAGGGCGCTTCTTAAAAATTTTAATGAAACCAGTTTTTAAATTTAAATTTAGCTTTAAAGGGAAATTTCGATCACCATAAAAACTTCCCGTTTCAATTTTGGGTCGAAAAAAAACGCATAAACCCAAAATTAAATTACGGGAAAAAACCCCACCCGGGTTTTCCCAAAAGTTAATTTTGATCATTTAAATTTCCCATCAAGATAAAATTCAGGAAAGGGATCTCTGATTTTTGGGGCCCTTTTTTTTCCCGAGGTCACCGATTATTTTCCCGGGTTTCTATTTCCATTCCTCTTCAAACAGAAATGGTCCTCTTGAAAAAAAAAAAATTTAAATGATCATTTCTTACTGCAATTTTTATTCTCAGTTCCCAAAAGGTCATTTTGCTGGTTTGCGGTGAGGTGACTATAAAAGACACCAATTGTACAAGGTTTCATGAAAAAAAAAACTTTATTCCATTTACTCACTTCATCTTTAAAATTTATTCGCACTGTCAATGGTTTTGGGGTCATGGTGCTGTGAGATACAGCTATAATCAAGGTCCTTTGGAACAGAAATTTGGCTTTTAAGTAGCATTTCTCCCTCACAATTTTTAACAGTGGCTGAGAAGTTATTTTTATAATTTTTTGGGTCATGCTGCTGTGAATGCAGTTATACTACAGGTCTATTTTAAAAATGTGGTTTCTAACAGACATTTGTTCTTCACAATTGTCAAGAGTGGCCAAAGGGTCAATTTTTGAATTTTTGGGGCATGTTGGGCTTGAAAATTACAGCTATACTACGGGTTTCCTATTGTAAAAAATGTGGTTTCTAACAGACATTTGTTCTTCACAATTGTCCAGAGTGGCCAAAGTGTCATGTTTTCAATTTTTGGGGCATTTTTCTGTGACATACAGCTATACTACAGGTCCTATTTTAAAAAATGTGGTTTTTAACAGACATTTGTTCTTCACAATTGTCAAGAGTGGCTGATGGGTCATGTTTTGAATTTTAATGGGCATGGTGCTGTCAAAAACAGGAATAGGTAGGACACTGTTAATGGACACATATTGCATAATGACTTGTTTTTGCAAGATCTTTAACATAGCTAGCAATCCCTGTAGTGAAACAACCCATTTAAAACAATTAAAAAAAGAAACAAAAGACGTGGTGGGATTCCATCCTTTTTTAAAAAAATGTGTTTTCCCTAGAATTAAACTACTAAAAAACTTGCATGTACAAAATAGCTAGTACAAATATTCCTCTGAATTGTACAAAGGAAGTACAGGATGACTTGAACAGATGTAGGTTATTCAGAGGGCATGAAGTATGGAGCATGGACAGAGAAGAAAGAACAGGGACAATTTCCTCCTGCACGTCGAGCAAAAAGATTAAAAGAATGCAAAGAAAAAGGACACCTGGGTGGAACAGGGACGTCAACCACCAGCATTTCCAAGTGAAGCTCAATTGTTACGTACTCATACGGAGGGGCAAGCGCTACCCAGGTCTTGACTGTGTATGGGGAGGCTGGAGGTCTTTTCCTCACCACTTCCGCTTCCGCACTCTGCTTTAGCATGACTGTTTTCGTTGCTGCGTCATAAGGGCCTTTTTACCGTGTTAATAGATGACGGACGCCAGCCCTGCCTCTCACCGCACCCACTGTAATGCCGGCCCTGGCAGCTAAACCTGCGTGTTAATAGATGACAGATGCTAGCCTGGGCTCTCACTGCACCCACTGTAAGTCTGACCCTGGCAGCTGAACCTCCGTGTTAACAGCTGACTGACGGCAGCACTGGCTCTCACCGTTAGGGGCAATCAGATTTTGAAAAAGGTGATTTCTGTGAGGTTAAGTAGTGTCAAAAAGGGCTCCAGGGCTGGACACAAATTGCACAATTTGAGGCTTAACATTTTCTGGGGCTGGAAATCCCCTATGGGGTTGCATCAAATTTTATCTCCAGGGGAGGTTTTGTACCTAATCACTGAAGAAGGATTTAGAGGATAAATGAAACCAATGAATTAATTGGCTGAATCACTCTCAGAAGCCAGGGGGCAAATGTCTTCTCAACTAAGAAATGTTTTTGGAGATTAGGACATTTTTATTACTTATGGGGTGTGTGAACGAATTAACACATCTACACGTGTAAAAAATAGCTTTTAAACTGCAGGGAGGGGTGTTTGTGGTATGTTATCACACTTGAAAAAAAAGCAAAATGATAATAATGTAAAACTATAAATAAAACGTTCCTAAATAAATTCTGTAAACAAATGTCAGGTACCCAAAAATATACTAAATGACAGTCACTGTAAAAAATAGCATAGTGCCACTTTGTGATCTGTGGGTCAAACAGGTTTAGGGGTCATGCTGTGGTACAGGACAGGTATAGTCAATGTCCAGTTCAACTAAAATGGTGGTTCAAATTTCTTCTTTCTTCCGCACTTTTTTAATCTGTGGGTCATGCAGGTTTGAGGGTCATGCTGCGGTCCAAGACAGGGATAGTCAATATCCAGTACAACTAAAATGGTGGTTCAAAGACTCCTTTTTCCGGCACTTTTTTAATCTGGGGGTCATGCAGGTTTAGGGGCCATGCTGTGTTCCAGGACAGGGATAGTCAATATCCAGTTCAACTAAATTGATGGTTCAAATAATACTGCCTTCTGGTACTTTTTAATTTGTGGGTCATGCAGGTTTAAGGGTCATGATGTGGTACAAGACAGGGATAGTGAATAGTCTGTGACTTTTTTTCTGTGACTCTTGTTGCTGTGATGTAGCACGTATCCAGTTTACTGTTGTGGATTTTAATTCCAGCTTCTCCACCCCTGTTTGGGTGTAAGAATGAAGGTGGTGTTACTCTCCCATAGACTTTAATGGTCATCGGCGATAATCTGTTATCGACTATCGGATATCGTCATGATAATTGCCGATATCGACTATCAAATCGATAACGATAGTTGACACAATCGCTTATCACTAGTGCTCACCAATTATAACAGTGCTGGCTGTGCATATATTGGTGCTTACAATGCTCACTTATAAATATAGACAACCATTGATTTTTCTGTCTGTCCTATCAACAGGAGGTCACTAGCAATATCTGTAACTGTGGTGCACTTTGACAGAACCTGTTCACACCTACCTGACAGCATTGTGTCAAACCTGAGCATGGGCCGTGTACACCTTGAGATAAAATATGGGGATTTACATGGGGAAAAATAATTAACTAAATATGGGTAAGTATATCACACCCCTAGGAGAGTTACTGTTTTCCCTATAAAAGGAGGTACAGCAATACCTGTTACTGTGGTGCACTTTGACAGAACCTGTCCACACCTACCCGATAGCATTGTGTCATAACCTGAGCACTAGGCCGTGTACCCCTCTGAGATCAACATATGGGTATTTACACTAGCGAAAATAATTACACTAAACTATGGGTAAGTATGTACTACACACACCAGAGAGATGTTCACTAGAGCAATGTAGTTACTGGAGCACAACATGTTAATGATCAAATTTTACGCTACTTCAAAATTTTTAATTTCATTCTGGTAAATCATGGGGGTCCAAAAAAACTGAGGTAAATACTCTCTTGTGCCTTTCAAATTCCCAGGTATTATATTTAAATTGAGTAAATTATATAATTTCATTAAGACCCTGTGGCTTGACTGTTTTTAATCTATAAATCCAGATGGTTTCTCTCTGTAGAATTTTTCTCTCATAATTTTTCTTATTGTCTATCAGGGTTAACAACCTCCAGAACCGAGAACCGTAGGGAAGAGGTATTGCCCACTTGGGATTTGCGCATGTGGCGGGCCACTAAAGTGTCCTGTCCATGTTTGATATCCCCAATATGTTCCAAAATGCGTCATCTCCATTCTCGCAATGTCTTTCCGATATAGGATAGGGCACAAGGACATGTACACTGATAGATAAAACCTTTTGTTTTACAATTTGCAAAAAATAGCAGTTTGTAGTACTTGTTGGTTTTTGAGTGTAAGAAGTTCTTATTTATCTGAACACATTTGCATGCCTTACAACTA
The DNA here is from genome assembly GCA_025379985.1 of Phyllomedusa bahiana. NCBI lineage: Eukaryota > Metazoa > Chordata > Amphibia > Anura > Hylidae > Phyllomedusa > Phyllomedusa bahiana. The sequence goes on along the minus strand of JAODAL010056116.1, from coordinate 16,988 downwards.
CCGCATTTATATGTCCCTTGAATCTTACTACTAAACCATGATACAGTTGGTTGAGGTGGAACATAATGGCTGTGAACCAGGTGGCCCCTTAGATTCTTTCCTCTCCTATATGTTACAGTTGCATATGGATCAGTCAGGTCTGCAATCATGGGATAATTTTCCAAAATCGGCCAATGTCTCATCATTGCCACATCATACGTTCCTACTATTCTGATTTTATTAGAATTTATTCTTTCTTTCATCTCCAGAAGCTGACTACGATCTGAATCCAAGGCTGTATGGTAGGCTTCAGTAAGTATGTGTCCTGGGTATCCTCTTTCCTTAAATCTCCTCCTAAGGTCATCCCCCTCTTTTTTTTAAACTGCTCACAGATGAGCATTTTCTTCTTATGCGGACATATTGGCCTTTGGGAATACCCCTCCTCAGGTTGAGTGGATGGAAACTCTCCCACCTGAGGAGGCTATTACTTGCTGTTGGTTTCCTGTAGACCGATGTTTCTACCCGTCCATCTATACCACTTGTTATCATCAAGTCCAAGAAACAAACTTGTTTAATTTATATCTCAAAAGTAAATCTAAGGCTGTTATTGATGTTATTTAACTCCATAAAAGAGGTAAACTTTTCTTTTGACCAAGACCAAATGATGATAATATTATCAATATACTGCCCCCACAGAGCAATATATCGATGAAATTCCTCATACTGCTCAGAAAAGATGGTATTCTCCCACCAGCCCAGGAGCAAGTTGGCATGCATGGGCATGCATGGTTTGCCCATCGCAGAGCCCATGAGCTGGTGGTAGAAATGACCATTGAAGATAAAATAATTATGGGTGAGCACAAATCTCACAAAATCAAAGAGAAACTGATTATGTGGTTGAAGAAAGTGGCTCCAGATAGAAAGAAAGGAACTCACAGCTTCTAATCCCACCAAGCTATATAAAACGCCTCTACGTCTATGCTACATAACCAGGCTCCTTCATCTATGACCACATCCTCCAATTTATGGAGCAGGTCCATAGTTTCCCTGATATAGAGGGAAGTGCTAAAATAAATGGATGAAGGATTTGATCTAAATAACTACCAAAATTTTGTGTCAAATTCTCTATTCCAGAAACAATCGGTCTACATTTTAATGGACTCATATATTTATGAATTTTTGGTAGTCCATAGAATGTAGCAATACGAGTTGAAATTGAAAAGAGGTATTCAAATTCCTTTTGATCTATCAAACCATCCAATAGTGCCATCTGCAGAATTGATTTAAAGAGAACCTGTCACATAGTTTATGCCCCCTTGCTGAAGACAGAACAAAGTACTGACAGACATGCTGTTTTCAGCACTGTGCCCCTTATTCTGTAAGATGCTGTAGTTTTCAAGTATTTAATGCTTAAATCTGCAGTTTTCAGCCAGAAAATAGTCATTCAAAGAAACTTTTTTTTTTTTTCAAACCCCGCCCATCGGAGGCTAGCCCTGCCCACCTCAACTGATAAACCTATTACTTGGAATAGGTAGAAAAAGAATAACTGCCAGGTGGTTGGGGCTAGCCTTTGTTGGGCGGGGCAAACACCTGCTCATGAATAAGATTCGAGGGGTAAATGCTCTAAAACTACAGCATCTTACAGAATAAGGGACACAGTGTTGGGAACATAATGTCTGAAACTGGCTTGTGCTGTCCTCAGCAAGGGGAGCATAACCTATGTGATAGGTTCCCTTTAAGTTCAATTTGGAACCTGAGCGTGGGATCACTTTGCAAAATGGCATACCCCTCCTTCTCTTATAACACTTTGAGGCACATATATCGATAGTCTGATTCTTGACTAACTAGATTACGACCCCTATCTGAGGGTTTAATTATAATAGGCTCATCCTTTTCTAGTGTTTTTAGGGCTACGTTTTTCCCATTGGACAGATTATTTCGTCTTATTTTATCCCGTTGATCTAATCCAATTTTCTCTGCCGCCTCACTTACAATATACAGTTACACTATTACGCTCTAGAAATGCATCCAGACCCTTTTTGAATTCTCTTAGTGAATACACCATGACAAGCTCCTCTGGCAGAGAGTTCCACAGTCTCACTACAGTAAAGAATCCCTTTCTATGTTTATGTAGAAACTTTCTTTCCTCAAAATGTAGAGGATGCCCTCTTGTTCTGGATACAGTCCTGGGTATAAATAGATCTTGAGAGAGATCTCTATATTGACCTTTAATGTATTTAAACATATTTATTATGTCCCCCCGAAGCCGTCTTTTTCCTAAACTAAATAACCCTAATCTTGCTAATCTTTCTGGGTATTGCAGTCCACCCATCCTTTATATTTTTTGTTGCCCGCTTTGTAACCTGTTCTAGCTCTACAAAAGTCTTTGCTGTGAACTGGCGCCCCAAAACTGTACACAATATTCCATTTGTGGTCTAACCAGTGACTTGTATAATGGGAGAATAATATTCTTATCATGTGCATCTATGCCCTTTTTAATACACCCCATAATTCTGTTTGCCTTGGCAGCTACTGCCTGACACTGGCTGCTACAATTAAGTTTACTGTCCATCAGGATACCCAAGTCCTTCTCCATGTCACTTTTTCCCAGCATTTTATCCATTTAACATGTAATCATGAAATGGATTTTTTCCTCCCCATGTGCATAACCTTGCATTTCATCTGCCAGTTCATCTTAAAATTTTATTCATTAAAACATCTGCTCATTATGGGTTAAGAAGTTCACTAAGCAGTCTGACAGTCCTTCTTGTATGAGTGTATAGGCCAAGATCTAAAGATCTGTGTCACTAAGTAGAACTACCCAATAGACTCTCAAATAGGACCTATGACCATTCCCTGAAACCAGGCATCACTTCTGCTTCCTCTAGATTATTCCTATGTTGTGGGAACCAGAAGTCCAGTATCCAATAGCAGACAATCTTATAGCATTAAAACAAGTAAATATTTATTAATCCTTTAAAAATCAATTGTTAGAGTCCAACGTATAGTATACTTGTAGTACAGCAACACTTAGAAACTCCAACAGTGTTTCTCCACAATGGCTTCTTGCCAACACATAGTGAATATATCCCCGTATGACAGATATGTGGACAACTCTCCGTTGAACTGCTCTTTCCTACTATTAACTTGGACACTACGAATGTGTTTTATATGTGTTAGCAAGAAGTTATTGTGGAGAAACACTATTGGACTTACTAAGTGCTACTGTGCTGCAAATATACTATAATTCGGAATATAATAATTGATTTTTAAAGGTTTTAATGCTATATGATTGTCTGCAGTTACATACTTGGTATATCAAAATGGAGGGTTGAGAAGCTCTCATTAACAGACGTATCACGTGATATAGAGATGCTACCTATTTCTTTAAATAAGTGGGAACCAGAAGGGACATCAGAAATAATGCATGATGTCTGACCTCATGTTGAACATCGCTTCCTTTTCATGACTGTAGGGCTAACCTAGGGAAACTGGAAAGGATTTTGAGTGGTCATACTGGGCGTGACGCCGCTGCGGAAGCAATGCCAGGCCTGGAGCGATGTTGAAAGGTATGTTGTCCGTTAAAACACCTATAAAACTCTAACTTAGGGCTATAGTTATGGTGAGCATTGATAGGGTAAAAGATAGGGTAAAAGAAGAAATTTAAGTTTGGGACGGCCAGTGCTGAACCAAATGGGGCCCTGTTTGAATTAAGTGTTCTCTTAAGATATAAAACTAATTAGTTTTGATGCAATCATTAGGCCTAGAATGGAGTATTACAACAGTATTTAACTGTTCGTATTTTGAATGAAACAGCTGTAAACCTCCTCCTTGCAGTTCTGTTATGCTAATTTTAAAGCACTCTAGAACCCTGTAAAATAAGTTAAGTAGAACATGTTAGGATAAACAAAAGTAAAGTAAACATATCTGAGTGAAACCTTAAACTGTGATGATAAATGATTGACATTCAAATGACCTTACATCATATGATTCGACCACTTCCCACAATCAAAGATTTCTGTTTATGAATGACAGATTTTCATTATATTTGAATTTAGTTGTGAAATAGATGTAAACTTTAACAAATCTCTCTGTCATCACCACGGCAAATGTTATATGTGAATTTTAAGGATTGTAATTGAAAAAGACACAGAAGTATTTATAAATGCATGCAATATGCATTGAAGTCAGTTTTATTAACCACAGTATTGGACAACTTTACATTGCTTGACCTTCTTTGACATTGAATCATTAAGTCTACCACATACCTTTTTCTTTTCTGTTTATTTATCTACTATTATTCAATATACCTTGCGATAATAAAAACTGAAATCATTCCCAACTTGCAAACCCCCTTTATCATCATTTTTATTTCTTTAAAACTACATAAAAACAAAAATATGATAATCGGTGTAAATGTCTAATCTTGTAAAACATTTAATAGGTCCTAATTACTTTCCAAACCTGAATGTAAAAAAATTTTGGTTTGTAAAAATATGTTTTTGTTAGAAATGCAATAACAATATAATTAGTATTTTTACTTCATTTAATAGATTAAATTGAGTAATTTGCTGTAACAGAATTTTTAAAACATTATTTTTGTGTTGAAGATTACTTAAGAAAATTGCGCTAAAAAATATACTGCTGTGTGATAGATTACTTTAAGTAGGCAACAAGGCTTGTTTCTCAATAAGTTTGAAAAATGAGGATAACTACTAATATGTAATGTCTGACGGGTTTATAAAGGGTTCCCTATTAGACATTGGTTCAACTGGACATGTAATATTTCAAACCAGAAATTTTTCACTCTGACACTAACCTTTTAAATTTTTGCCGTAACCCTAAAAGAACAAAACCAAACCCATGAGATTTTAAGGATGAGGCTTTAATCTAGTCTGCAGGATTTAATTTACTATCCCCGTTTCCCCTCCTTCCCCCCTTTGTTGCCTTAGGGTGCCTTACGTCAAATCTCCCCACCATGTCGTTTAGCAGTTGGAACATTTTTTATCTCCAACTACAAAGAGTTTAATTACTTTTGATTGTTCACTTTGAGATCTGAAGCCTTCTGCACCACAGATTACATCTCCTCCATTCATATCAGTGCAATTTGAAGGCGAGAATACGGGGCAAGGGGCAAAACGTGCCCTAAACCACCCGCAACCCAAAACCCGGGAAAGGGGGAGGAAAAGTGAATTTGAAGCTGCCTGTGGCATGAAATAGCATGGTGAGACAATCCCCTTTTTTCCGAGGGAAATTAAAAACCCCCATTGACAGGTTTTTTCCCCTTTTATCATTCCAGGTGCAATCCAATATGAAGACCAGAGCCCACATGGTTTTCACACCCCACACGACTTAACTTTTCAGGATCAAAGTTTTTTAAATAAGAATGCAGAAAGTATATACAAAATAGCTTTAAATGGAGATTTAAAGTAAGAATTCACCCATGGTCATGGTGAGATCCCTGCATTCCAGGTGCAATGATCTCACCAGTTGGATGCGCAGCCCGGGTTTGTAGGGTGTCTTGTGGCACTTGGCGGGGGGTCGCGCTTCCGGTTTTTCGCATAGGATGGGGGTCCCCGTAGAGGCTTCTGTGGGCGCATTTCCGGTTAGCTGATGTTTTTCCCGACCTGCGCAGTTAATCTGCAGGACGCTGGGTTTTTTCCTCGTGACTGGGGTACAAACATTAACAGCGGTTATGTTTTTTTTCTACGATGGGGAGCGATAAGGTCTCCGCCTCCTCATTAATTTTTTATGTACTTTTCACTTTTTTTTATTGATAATGTTGAATTTTTCAATGTTACTCTAACACACTTTTTTAAAATAACACTGTACACTTTTTGGGGTTTTGGGGTAATTTTGTCCATTGTTTGTATAATTGACTGTTTATGACTCTTATTATGATTGATCACGTGTTATTTTTAATTGGGAGATTTTTTTTCACTATTTTTTTACTTGAAAATGGGCCCGTGAAGAGCCGAAACGTTTTCTTTTGGGAAAATGTGGGAATAAAACACCTTTTTGTTTTTGGGAAAAAATTTTAACCGTGAGTGCCGAATTTTTTTTGTTTTATATGCAATGAAAGTCAGTTATGTCAGTTAGGATCTAATACAAGTCTCAAAAGGTAGGCTCAAATAGATTGTTTTATCATGTTGTGTCACAGAGTCACAGGCAGCATAAGACTTACACTGCTTCATCAGGCTACAGGTTCTATAGCAGTGATTGATATCTAGCTCCTATTTAACTAGCCGGGACATTACACTGACATAAGTCCAGGAGATTTAATCTTCAATAAACAAAAGCTACAGAGCTATCATGAGTGAATACAAGTGTTTTTCACTTATAACTTAATCTAAATTTGTTAGAGATAAGGACTGCTCTGTCCAACAATTGTGACATCACTCCGTGCTCTCTGTCTAATCAGGAAGTTCCTCACTTCGACCGGGGTGCCGTTGGCGAAATCGCGGGCTCCTAATTGGTTAATATGACAGCTGGAAGCCTTGTGAAGGCCATGTTTTCTGTTTTACTACTTCCTGTCTCAGGTAAGAAGCAGTAAAACTGCCATCTTTGTACAACCTAATGCATTGTATTACAATGCATTAGGCTGTATAAACTATTGTGCCCCCTAACTGCTGAAGTATCCTATAGGGACTCAAAGTTAAAGTAAAAAAAAGATTTAAACTGTAAAAAAATAAAAAAAGATTAAAAGTTCAAATCATCGCCCTTTTGTCATTTTACAAATAAAAAAAATACACATTAGTGTTGAGCGATTATTATCGACAACGTTTAAATCGGCACGGTTTTTATGTTGATCGGATTTTTTCGATCACGCGATAATTTAGGTTAAAATCTTTGCATAATCTATTAATATCGCGCCATTTTCCTGTCGTTTTGGCAGCCAGCAAATCAGCTTAGAGAATAGAGCAGTGTGAGCTGGGTGTGCAACGTCATGACTGGGATTTGTATGGTTGTGATTGGCTGGAAAAAATCACATGACCTCGTTTTACATAGAACAGCCCTTCCTGTCCAGCATCAGTGTGTGTCTGTGTATCATAAGAGCAGGACGTGTGCTCGGTCTCTCTCAAAACAGCTCAGCGAACGGTTCTCTTTGTTCACACAGACAACTTGCTTTTAGTTGTGAACATTAGAACTTAGGTAGATTACAGATTTTCAGCTTTTAGTTACTTAGGCTGAGAATTTTAAAGGAGCATCTAGCGCTGTACAGCCACGGGAGGAGGGGGGGTGTTGCGGGCAAACACAGACAGACAAGCTAGCAGGCAGGCAGGCAAGTTTTTGAAAGGAGAGTGTATATTGTGCAGCCCAGACTCTGCTTTGACCCTGCATTGAAATGGGTTTTTATTAACATTTTTGGTGAAATATTAGCTTGGTATTTTGTGCAGCCTGTATTTAAATATAGGATAAAGATCTTTTCTAGTAACTGCGGGTTGTATTTGATAGGTGCAAAAACTCACCTTTTTTTTATCTGTAAACGATTTAATTAGGTTTTTTCTCTTTGGCGCAGCTCAGTTTTGTTCAAAGACCCACTTTGTTCTTACAATAGGATTCAGAACTTTTCTAGTCACGCAGGTGTATTTATAGGTGCAAAAACCACGTTTTATTATCCGAAACCCATTTAATTAGGTTTTGTTCACTTTGGCGCAGGCCATTTTTGTTAAAAGACCCCATCTTGAGGGAAAATTTTACCATACAGAAATTTGCTAGTAATTGCAGGTGTATTTCATAGGTGCAAAACTCACCTTTCATTATTTGTACACGATTTAATTAGGTTTTTTCACTTTGGCGCAGCTCAGTTTTGTTCAAAGACCCACTTTGTTCTTACAATAGGATTCAGAATTTTTTCTAGTCACCGCAGGTGTATTTAAAGGTGCAAAAAACCACGTTTTATTATCCGTACCATTTAAAATTAGTTTTTGTTCACTTTGGCGCAGGCCATTTTGTTAAAAAGACCCATCTTGTACGGATATTACCATACAGAAATTTGCTAGTAATGCAGGTTATTTCATAGGTGCAAAACCCGCCTTTTATTATCCATATAAAATTTCAAATATTGTTTTTTTTTTTATTTTGGTGCGGCCCAGTTTGTTCATAGAGCACCTTTTTATTTAAAATTTGAATAAACAAATTTTTTAGTCACTTAGGTGTATTTATGGGTGCAAAAACCACGTTTTATTATCCGTACACAATTTAATTAGGTTTTGGTTCACTATTGGCGAGGCCATTTTATTTAAAAGACCCATACCAGAAATTTGAATAGTAATTGCAGGTGTATTTCATAGGTTCAAAAACCATCTATTATTAACAGTACACAATTTAATTCCGTGTTTTACACTTTGGCGCAGCCCAGCTTTGTTCAAAGACCGATCTTGTACTTATATTACCATACAGAAATTTGCTAATAATTGCTGGTGTATTTCATAGGTGTCAAAACCACCTTTTATTATCCGTATACATTTAAAATAGGTGTTTTTTTTTACTTTGGTGCGGCCCAGTTTTGTTCAAAGAGCCACCTGGTACTTAAATTTGAATACAAAAATTTTGTAGTTACTGTTGGTGTATTTCTTTGGGTGCAAAAACAACCGTTTGTGATCCTTTATATTTTTAAATAGCTGTATTGCACGTGGAGCGGCCCTAGTATTTTTTCAAATAGCCACGTTGCACGACAATTCTGAAAGAAAATTTTCTAGCAAACTGTTCTCGTTTGTCATTGCTGCAAGAAATTTCTCATCCTTGTAACTGTAAATAGTTTATTGCGCTCGTTGAATCTCAGTTTGGCGCACTTGTATGATAGTTTGTTAAAACTATAAATTCCTAGTCCTACTGTTCAGTTGTAAATCCCTGGGACTGAAGGAATGAACACTGTTGAAATTTTGTCTTTCGGTTCTTCCACCAGTATTCGCTAGAAACATTTCGTTTCTAATCCTAGTTGGCTTGAGGAAAATTAGAGGGATTTAAGAATAGCTGTGATTTGCTCTCCCTTTTTAAAAGGAGACTTTCAAAACTCTTCCATTTCCTTCTTAAAATTTTATCTTTCTGAACATGGAGTGAAATGCAGGTGTAAGTGAGCAAAGAGGGGTAGGACATGGAGGTAGAGGTACGAGAGAAGGTGCTCCTTCCAGTGCTGGCACAACACACATGCCAGCGGATCGTCGTTGCAGGACCGTCAGGCCTGTCATCACTGGGGCAGGGCCCCCCGTGAATCTCAGTAGCGAACAGCGTCGCCAATCTGTTCTTCAGTGGTTAATGCAACCTGCATCCAGCAGTCTTACCCTCCTCGTCCCCCATTACGACCACAAATGTCGTCATCAGCAAACATCAGCAACCGCCCCAACAGAAACAAAGGCAGCCCAAATGTCAAACTCGTGTACCCACCACTGTGGATAATCCATTTTCTGAAGACCTCTTTGATGACAAAATGTGGTTGGGGTCAGAAGGCAATGTTAAAAATCTAAAAGGCCAAAGAGATGATTTTGTCTGCTCTGACGCCCAGTTACTGATGCCATCAAGGAGGGGAAGGAAGGGCCCGGGCAATCGGCAAAAATCCCGTGCGGTCGGCAACGCCTTGCAGTGCCCTTGCTTGTAGCCCGCAGCTCCTGGATGGAGAATGTCAGGACGATGAAGTCACCTGTGTTGATGATAATGATGACGACATTGCGGATCCAACGTGGTCTTTTCAGCAGAATTTTCTTGCGAGCGCTTCATCACTGGACGAGGAGGAAGACAATGGGGTATGTCAGGGACGGCTCCCGCCTCAAAAAGGGAGAGGGTGGTCGCAGAAGGCAGCTGAGATGATTCCGCCAGCCAAGATCAGCGGAAACACCGCTCCTCGCTTATCGCCGTCGAAAAGGTCCAGGACCTCTCAAGCCTGGGCCTTTTTCGAGAGAGCCTCTGATTCACCCAGCGATGTTATATGCCGCCTTTGCCGTAAACGCATCAGCAGAGGGAAGAATCTTAGGTGTTTAACCCCCACCAACCTGTCTAGTCACATGCAGCGAATGCCTGAGTTGAAATGGAGGCAACACTTGGCCACAAAAGGCCACACCGACCACTGCCCCCCCCTGTCTCCGCCTCCTCCTCCTCCGCCACCACCAAGCGTTCCTCAGCTGCCCATGTCTCTCAGAGTCATGATCAGGGATCAGCCTCCGCTTCAGCCTCCACCGTCGCCCGAGTACCACCAGCACCACCAGAGACCCATCCTACCCATTCTCACCAGTTTGACGACCTGCATGCCGTACAGCGGCCAGTCTAGCAGCCAGCCTTCTGTTCTTCCAGGTTTGGGAGCAGAAGAAACACTTTAACCCAAAACCCTCCCAAAGCCAAAAGCCCGAATGAGGGCATTGCCAGGGTTTTGGCCTTGGAAAATGTTGCCTTTTCCGTCTGGTGACACAAATGGGTTCCGCCACGTCATGGCCCTTTCCCCGCCCCAATACCAGATGGCGAGCAGGCATTTCTTTTCCAGAAAAGCAGTCCCTGCCCTGGCCAGCGACGTGTCATCTAGAATTTCAAGCGCGTTGTCTGCATCTGTGTCTCGAAAAGTCCATCTGACCACCGACACATGGACTAGTAAGCACGGCCAAGGCCGCTATAATCTTCCCGTGACAGCTCACGGGTGAGCTGGGTTGATGTCCTCGATGGTGACGGGTGGCCTCTCAGGCTTTGGCGCACGCTCTTTCAAAACCGCAGGGATGGTGCAGGGTTTTTTCCCCCAACATCCTCTGGTGGCATCACGGCCCAGAGAAACCAGGCCGTGTTGAAATTAATCTGTCTTGGAGACCGTCCCCACACAGGTCAGGAGCTGTTTGGGTGGCTCTCCGCAACGAGACCGAGCGCTGGCGGGGGACAAGAACCTTGTGCCTGGCAAGGTGGTGTGCGATAAAAGTCCCCAATCTGCTGGCCGCCCTTAAGATCGTAGGCTGGAGCACATCCCTTGCCTGGCACCTATCATGAACCTTGTTGTCCAGAAAATTTTTAAAGCGCTACCCAGGTCTGGACTGCCTGCTGAGGAAGGCTCGAGGTCTGAGTTCGCACTTCCGCTGTCGCAACCCTGCTTTCGTCCCGCCTGGCTGCATTGCAGCGTCAGCTCGGCCCTCCCCGTCAACCGTCTCATTGTTGACGTGGCAACACACCTGAAATTCCACCCTCCACATGCTCCAGCGATTGTGGGGAGCACTGCAATGCCATTACGCAGTAACGAAGTGACACATGGCCCTGACAAGCAGCGGTGCGGACCTCAGGGTGTTGAGCCAAACCCAGATTGGAGGCAGGTGAAAGAGCTCTACACATCCTTGCCAGTTTTTGAAGAAGCCACCAAAATGGTCAGTGCGGACAATGCCCTTGTCAGCATGAGCATTGTGGTGATCTTAGTTTTGGAACGATCATTGGACACTCTGAAACATCATGTCCCGCCAGCGACGGAGGAGGAGACGGAAACAGATGCGGACACGGAGCCTTTCTCTCCGTCGAATCCACAAGGCCCGACAATTTCACAATTTCATCGGTCTTCATTAGGCAGTGGTTCGGGGTCCAGGGCTAGTACAAGGCGGTGCATCAGCTCTCAGGGTGCATCATCTGAGGCAAATCAGGGCTGTGTTGAAGCTGTGCCGGAGGAAGAGGTATTCCTGGACACCGACGTTACCGACGTCCCTGCCTTGGAAAGAGGTTGGCGCGAGTTTGAGGCGGAGGAGGAAGATGAGGAAGATCAGTTTGCTAATGCCCCTTGACCCAGAGGCTTGGAAAATCAAGGCTCCATCTCTCACATGAGTGCTTGGATGCTCCATTTCCTAAAAAACTACAAAGCTACACTTACAGCTCAATGGCTGATAGATACCAGCAGCAGGCTTCTATGGCCCTTATGCTGCATGGGAAAAGATGGCAGGTGCCGTTAATTAATGAGCAAATGCTTCTAGGTGCCAAATTTACACCCGCATGCAAAAAGCCACATTATAACACATGGGGAGACTGCTAAAAATGCAACAATACCTGATAAGAAAATTTCATATGGATAAAGCATACAGAGGGTAACGCCATCTGTACAGATACACCATGCTGGGTAACAGCTTATATCACCCACAAACAAAAAAAAAAATGTATGTGGCAAGCCGCCCAGCACTTAGAAGGTGCCCCTGCACAAAATACTTGTACCCTAAGCTCCCCAGATTTTTAGGGCAAAAAGATAACATGCTGGGGAAAAAAATGAAATTATGGGGTATTGGTTGATACAGTAGCTACAGTAACGCAAGCTCCCCAAGCCAACGGCAAGGCTCCTCATGTCTTGCGAGTCCCTACACTGTCAACAAAACAAAACCACAAAAATGGGACATTAATTTAACCAAAAAACTACAAAGCTAACACTTACAGCTCAATGGCTGATGGATAAACCAGCCGCAGGCTTCTATGGCCCTTATGCTGCATGGGAAAAGATAGCAGGTGCCGTTAATTAATGAGCAAATGCTCTAGGTGCCAATTCACACCAGCAAAGCAAAAAGCCAATTATAACACATGGGGAGACTGCTAAAAATGCAACAATACCTGATAAGAATTGCATATGGATAAGCGATACAGAGGGTAACGCCATCTATACAGATACACCATGCTGGGTAACAGCTTAATCACCCACAAGCAAAAAAAAAAAATGTATGTGGGCAAGCCGCCCGCACTTAGAAGGGGCACTGCACAAAATACTTTTACCCTAAGCTCCCCGTATTTTAGGGCAAAAGATAACATGCTGGGAAAAATATGAAAAATTATGAGGTATTGGTTGATACAGTTAGCTACAGTAACGCAAGCTCGCAAGCCCAAAGGCAAGGCTCCACATGTCTCGCGAGTCCCTACACTGTCACCAAAAACAAAACCACAAAAATGGGACATAATTTACCAAAAAACTACAAAGCTACACTTACAGCTCAATGGCTGATGGATACCAGCAGCAGGCTTCTATGGCCCTTATGCTGCATGGGAAAAGATAGCAGGTGCCGTTAATTAATGAGCAAATGCTCTAGGTGCCAATTCACACCAGCATGCAAAAGCCACATATAAAAACATGGGGAGACTGCTAAAAATGCAACAATACCTGATAAGAATGCATATGGATAAAGCGATACAGAGGGTAACGCCATCTGTACAGATACAGCACGCTTTGTATCATCTTTTATCACACACAAACAAAAAAATACTAAGCTCCCCAGTATTTTAGGGCAAAAAGATAACATGCTGGGAAAAATATGAAATTATGAGGTATTGGTTGATACAGTAGCTACAGTAACGCAAGCTCGCAAGCCAACGGCAAGGTTTTTTGGTAAATTATGTCCCATTTTTGTGGTTTTGTTTATGCTCCATTTCCTCCAACATGATCCTCACCTTAAGGCCATCACAATGAACAACAGTTACTGGGTGGCCACCCTCCTGGATCCCCGGTACAAAACAAAACTCAGCACTTTCCTTCCACCCACCCAAATATAGAGAAAAATGCAGGAAATGGAGACCTTGCTGATTGATCAACTGGAGACATCTGTTTAGTCTGCTTCACATTCTTCAAATGTCACGGTGGAACAACGTCAGCGACGTTACAGCAGTAGAGGGCAAAGTAGCCGCAGCGGCAGCAGCAGGCAATGTGGCAGAAGCCTAATGGGTGACCTCTGGCAATCTTTATCTACCACCTCACCAACGCATGTAATGCAGGGCACACATACAACACACAGAGACCAGCTTAAGATCATGGTGCACGACGATCTGCGTCTCAACAACGATGTTTTTGTATGTGTTCTGGACCCAAATGACTTCTGGGTATCCAAAATGGATGAATGGCCCGAGCTCGCTCGCCACACCATAGAGGTATTGTCCTGCCCAGCAGCCAGCGTCATATCTGAGCAAACCTTCAGCACAGCTGGGGGAGTTTATTACAGACAAACGCATCCGGCTTTCCACAGATAATGTGGATCGTTTGACTTTCATCAAGATGAATCAGGCATGGATCTCTGATGATGTTGTGGCCCCAATTGCCCAGGTCACTGATTAGTTGCCGGTCTACTTCACATTCCTCTTCAAACAGAAATGGTCCTCTTGAAAATGTTTTTTTAAAAAAGATCGTTTCTCCCTGCAATTTTTATTCTCATTTCCCCAAAAAGATCATTTTTGTGGTTTGCGGTGTGGAGACTGAAAAAGGCCCAAGGTTTCTGAAAAAACCGATTCCATTACTCACTTTTTTTTAGAATTTTTTGCATTTCAATGGTTTGGAGGGCTGTTGCGTATTTACAGCTATAATCATGGTCCTTTGGGAAAAGAAATGTGGCTTTTAAGTGGAATTTTCCTCACAAATTTTAATGTGGCTGAGAATCATATTTTTAATTTTTTGGGGGGGCATTTGCTGTGAGATACAGCTTTTAATCATTTTCCTTTGGAACGAAATGTTGCTTTTTTTTTGGCATTTCTCCCCCACAATTTTTAACAGTGGGTGGGAAGTCTTTTTATATTTTTTTGGGGTCATTTGCTTTGAAAATGCAGCAAACTACAGGTCCTATTTTAAAAAATGTTGTTTCTAAAAGCATTTGTTTTCACAATTGTCAAAGTGGCTCAGGGTAAAGTCAAATCCGTGCCTTTTGGGCCTGGTCGCCGGCCACGGCTGCGGCGATCATAAAACTGGGCCCGCCTCCTTTGTGTGAAAGCCTTGGCCCGAAATCCTCCGCGCTCATAGGGTTAATCAGCTCTCGGATTACAGGGCTGCTACCATCCTAACTCTCTACTTCCCCCCTTTTCCTACATATAGCCATTTAAATTTCCCCTTCTCAGTGCCCGCTAAGTTGCTTTTAAGTTGCCTTTCCATTGTTTTTTTTTTTGTCTATTGATCTCTGCTTTGTTTCTGGTTTCTCCCTTTGCCTCACGTTTTGTAACCGCGCTCCCGCCCCGTTCAACCGGACCGTCTGACTATGGTTTGTGTTCTTTGGTGTCTCTGTGTCTGTCTGTGATTTCTCGTGTGTTTGGGGGCTTCTGTTTGGGGCCCGGGCCCGTTAAGGGGTGGGGGTTTCCCCAAAAAAGGAGGACAGAGTGGATCAGTGTCAGGGGGCCCCCCTTGTCCGTTTCCTTTGTGTGGTCCCTACCCCTCCCAACATTATACAGGCCAAAAATTCCAAAAAAAATTTTCCGGGGGTTCAGGATAAAAACCCACTTCATTTTTGACTGCCTGTTTGAATTAACAACCCAATTTCAGGCATGCGGGGCTTGTCCAAAAAATCGCTTTGTCTGGATCTATGTCTTCCCCCCATGATCCAGTCACCCTTTTTACCCACACATGTCCCCGGGCCTTCGGGACAAAATTTCAGCACAAACCTAACATGCGGTTTCCCGAGCTTTGACTAACCTGAAAATTTCAGCCCAGGGGAAACTTGTGCCTGTTTTTCAGTTTTCCCCATTTTTCCCCCAAAAGCTGAAAAAAATTTCCAGGCGGGTCACTCCTCCCGAATCCACCCCCAGGGTTGGGGGTTGGGGATCCCCCCGAGGCACGGAATGGCAATTGGGGGACAAATTTTTTTTTTAGCACTGGACAATTTTTTTTATGACCCCCAAAGGGGGCCCTTTTGCTGAAACCCACTCCTTCCCTCCCGCAGGGTCGCCGTGGTGAGGATTATTGCCTGAGTTCCGCCAATGGAGTTCAGTAATTGGGTGGCCTGACCAACCCCTCAAAACCCTCTTTAGACAAGGGCTGTCCGAGGCAGTGACGGATGTAGGTCAGCCTCGATTCAGAGACTTTGGACTTATGACTTTGGCTTATCTAAGCAAAAAAATTACAATGGTCGCACTGGAATCCCAATTAAATACTCCAGAAAGCCGCGTGCTAATAGACAGTCCTTAGGAGGATTGGCCTGTATCCACCATCAAAGTCCAAAATGTAAAGATGGGGACGTCACATAAAGAAGGCTTCTTTATTCAAGAGTCAAGGCAAAAAAGGGTGCGAGTTTTCGGGAGACCTCCCCTTTCTCAAGCAGGGACGCCCCCTACTTATCATTTTGGCTATATTATTGACCGGGGGGAGGTTGAGGGGGAGACCAGGGAAAAGAGGGGGGGTCCACTGGGCATTTCAGGGCTGACTCTCCTGTCCAACCTTTCTCTGCTGGTTCTGCTACTTCTGCTCCACTACCTTCGCCATCTCCAGCTTGAGGTTCAGGAGAGGAACCTATGGTATTGGGCTCCACGTCAGCAACTATCAGAAGGAAACATCGGGTGGAAAATGCGTTATGTTTCTACTGTGGAGAGTCCGGTCATGTCCTGAGGAGCTGCCGCACCAGGCCCAAGTCCCCGTGGGAAAGCAACAAACGTCTGAAGAACGTCAGGAAGGATAACTCAGGCGTACAGGTACCCCCTAACTTGGATAACAAGCTTTCCTTGCCTGTAACCCTAATCTTCGGGGTCAAGAGTTCTGCTTGCCATGCCTTGATTGATTTGGGGGCTGCCGTTAATTTTATTACCATGGCGGTGGCTAAAGCCTTAGGGTTAGAACTAATTCCGCTATGTTCTCCCTTTTCGGTTTCAGGCGCAGATTCTACCCCCCTAATGGAGGGAAGGATAAAATACCGAACTGCCAAAATAACCCTGAATGTTGGATGTTTGCATTTGAACAACTGTCTTTCTTTGTCATGGAGGGATTTACTATGGGCATTATTCTAGGGTTACCCTGGTTATGCCTCCATAGTCCAGTGTTTGACTGGAGGACTGCTGAGTTGATAAAATGGGGGAACTCATGTGGTGATCATTTGAAAACTGTACAGTCTTTGGTATGCTCTATAAATGATAACCATTCCATTCCCTATTTTGTCTCTGATTTCAAAGACGTCTTTGATGAGACCGTTGCGGACACTCTTCCGCCGCATCGGCCTTATGACTGTGCTATAGATCTCGTTCCGGGGGCAAAGTTGTGGGGCGTATTTTTACTTATCACCCGGAACGAGAATTTGCGTAAAAATTAAGGAGGCCCGGGAAAAAGGAAACCCCGTTATCCGCCGGTA
>JAODAL010056115.1:0-23503 GCA_025379985.1 Phyllomedusa bahiana | reverse complement strand
TTGAGGCTTGATCAAAAAGGCCCGGGCTTCACGGCCCCTGGACTTTTAACGGCGATAAGCTATGGGTGTTTCCGCCCCACCACTGATCTGGCTGGGGACAATCTCAGCAACTTGTGCCCCCTCCCTCTTCCTTCTGAGGCCGGACCGCACTGACACACCCCATCATTTTCCCTCCTGTCCACTGATGAGGCCTTCAAGCATAGGCTGCTTAAAAGCCCAGTTGGATCCCAATGTCATTATAATAACATATCACAGGTGACTTTTCGTTGTCAGGCGCCGCGGCGCCGTGCCCTGGGGCCTTTTCCCCTGCCTGCCGGGGCCGCGCGGGCATCGCGGTCCCCCGCGGCCCCCTCGCCCCTCGCCGGCTCCTTACCTGGCCCCCTCCGGTGAAGGGCGCTTCTGTCCCCCCCGGCCTCCGTGCGCTGCCGCCCCCCTAGCGCCCCAGCGCGATCGGGTTTAAATTTAAAGGGCCAGTGCCCCGGGAATTTTGGCTTATTTCCCGGGCGCTTTTTTCCTATAAATGTTCCCCCCCCCGGGCACCTTTTTGCCAGATTGTTGGTGTGCTTTAAGTGAGTTTGGGTGTCCTTGATCCTATTGTTACCGTGACGTCCTTTCCCGCTACGTTTCCTGCCCTTGCCTGTTTTGCCGCCTCCCCTGACCGTTCCCTGCCTCTGACCACGAACCTCTGCGCTGCCCTGACTTCTGCCTGTCCCCGACTACCCCTTTGGGTTTTACGTTTTGTACCACGCCGTCCCCCGGCCGCCACCCAAGAAGTCCCGGGGGTAACACCGGGTCCTCACGCCGAAAGCAAGTCCACCCCCGCTTTGGGGGGGGCTCGGTAAAAACCGGGGGCTCTTAGATTCCTTCCCGGGCGTCTTAACCCCCGCTTGCGGGGGCCAGGGGTCCCCGACCGCACGACAATTGGCCTTGGTTTCCCGCCAGGGTACCTTGCCCGAACCCCGGGGTTACGACCCCGGGCCCGCAGAGTCAGCGCATGCCCTCGCGGCCATGAGAAAACCCTTGGGGCCCCCGCCTGCCTCCACCTGGGCCGCCGTTTTCCCCGACCTTTGTCCGCACCTCGCTCCCCCTGTCTGGGGGGCCCTTCTCGCATCTGCCGCTCCCCGCTCGCTATGATGGAGCCCCAAAAGGAGTGCAGGGGTTTTCATCGCCCGGTTTCTATACACATCGAGATGCTGGGAATCAATTTCCCAGAGCGGGAAAAAGTCCCCCTTATTGTTAGCCTCCAACTGGCGAATTTTTGGCCTGGGGGCCACTCCGCTGTGGGACCGGGAGACCCGCTAAGGCTAACCTGCAAACTTCCCCCAGGGATTTCCGAATGTCTTTGAGGAACCTGGTCTACCCCAGCTGCCGAGCAGTGTCCGCCTCCTTAAGGGCGACCCCACTTGGAACTACTTGTGCGTTCCCACCCTACCCTCGGATTAGACGGAACAATGAGGCTCTGGTGGCTATTTCTGGAAAGGGCCCTTCGGGACTATTAAGGCGAGCTCGGGGGGTCGAGACCTGCCTACCTCACTGGACGAACTGTTTGGGGTTGGCCACCCGGATCGTATCCGTTTTGCCAAAAAGACAACAGGAGCTCCCCTCCAAGCGAGTCCAACCGACCACGCCAGCACCTCGCTTAGCCCCGTCTTCCAACGCCCTCCACTTCCCCGCCAAGGGTTTTCTTGAGGACGAACCCATGCAGGTGGAAAAAGGGCACATCTCCCCCAAAGGAGGAACGCTCGCAGCGACGTCCAGGCAGTTGTGTTTCTACGTGGGGGTTTTCCGGTCACTTCTTTGGAGACTGTCGGGCCCCCGGGAAACCCCCGACCAGGGGCGTAGGAGAGGCAACCCTATGTCATCGGCCTCCCCTCTGCCCCATTTTGGGTTCTTTGCGGAACCTCGCCGGACAGCCCCTTCCGCCACCGCCTTCCGGGACTGGGGGTCCGGGGGGAACTCAAGCCATGCATGGTGTCTCAGTCCCGGCTTCCAGTGACCCCCCTGCAAAAACCCTTGTTGTGTCCTACGTCTTGTCAATGCTAAAGGATGCCATTCGGTTTGCACGCCCCCCTCATCTTGCAGATTGGGGCGAACATCAGGAATCTTTGAAGTTTTTCGTTTGCCTCGATCCTTTCTAGTTTCCTCCTGGGCCCCCCTGGTTGCAAGAGCAGCTCCGCCCCAAAAATGGAACCAGGCGAGATTCTTCGTTGGGGCCCACCCTGTCATCACGATGCCTTCGGGCACCCGCCCGGTCCTTCAGATTGCCGTTACAAAACCACGAACCCCTTTCCCAGGCTGCCTGCCCTTTCCCCGGACTATGCTGTGTTTTCTCTGAAAAACAGGCCGAATCTCTCCTCCGCATCGGCCCTTATTCCCCTTTTGATCTGCACCCGGGGTTACACCCCCTCAGGAGAGTTTACCCGTTTCCGTCCCGGAGACAAAGGCAATGACCGCTATATCCAAGAGAACCACGCAAAGGTTTCATAGCAAGCTTTTCATCCCCTGCGGGAGCCGGATTCTTTTTCGTCGGAAAAAAGGGGGGCCCCTCCGGCCCTGTATCGTTACCGGGCCTGAACAAAAAATGTCAAAATCGGTACCCCCCTCCCTTTTGATCTCCGGCTTTTTGATCGCCTACGTGGTGAAAAAAATCTTTTTCGAAATTTGGATTCCGGGGAGCCTACAATCTGATTCGTTTGAAAGGGGGGACGAGTGGAAAACACCCTTTTAAAACCCCCGTGATGGCCTTTTGAGTATCTTGTCATCCCTTTTGGGTCTCTGTAATCCCGCTTTTTTCCAAAAACTTGTAAATGGATTTTCCGGGCCTTCTATCTTTTGTGTTTTTTGTTTATCGGACGAATTTCTTATTCTCCAAACCCTGGGAGACCCCCCACCCCCCCACGCCCGCCTGGTGCTCAGCGTCCCCCGGAGTCACAACTTTATCCCAGCGGAAAAGTGTCTGTTTAAAGCACCTCACTGCCCTTTTTTTGGGTAATCGGTCTTAAAGGGGCTTCAAGGGACCCGCCAAGCTCTCGCAGTCCTGCAATGGCCTTTCCTGGGCCTTCGGGCCATTCAGCGCTTCGTAGGTTTGCCAACTTTATAGGCAATTTATCCCCAGTTTCATCTCTGGTGGCACCCTTGGTTTTCCCCCACCCAAAAAGGGGGGCCGACCCCCAAATCCCCGGCCTCCCGAGGTCAAAGGGGGGTTCAAACGTCCGAAAGCCGCTTCGCTTCGCTTTTTTTTTCTCCGTCCGGACCGCGCCACCCTTTTTTGAATGCGTCCCCATTGGTGCCGGGCCTTCTTCTTTAGAAGACCCCTCGGGAAAATTTTCGAACTTGTGGGTTTCTTCTCCCAAAACCTTCCTAGCCCCGGGGGGCCCAAGTACCCCATTTTGGGGACCCGGGGAAATTCTTGCTATAAAATTGGCCCTTGAAGAATGCGTCCCTGCTGAAAGGGGCTCCCCCCCATCGAGATTCCGGATCACAAGAAACCCTTTTCTACTGCAATCTGCCCAGCGTTGAATCCGCGAAAGCCGGTGGGCGTTTTCTTTGTGTTTATTTTCCCCCTTACACTTCCCACCAGCTGAAAAAAAAATCAGGGCAGGCCCCTCTCCGATCCTCTGATACGGGGGGGAGCCACCCCCCCAGCACATTATTCCCCCGGAAAGGGTTCTTGCTGCTGCTCCTGTGAATCTTCAACAGGTACTCCGGGGGGAAGACTACGTCCCTCCCGCTTTGCGGTCGAATCCTTTAAAAGGGGGGATTCTTCTCAAACTGCGGGCCCTCCCGGGTTCACAAGTCCCCACAACTCATTCCCGATACACTGGTGGCCCATCTCATGCAAAACGTTGGGACTTGCTCGCTGTGCTCTTGTCCCCTAACAAGGCCCTCCTCAGACCCGGGGTCATTCTGCCCTCTCTGTGCTGAGAAGCCTGGACCATATTGCTATGGACTTTTGCACGACCGCGGCCTCTCCGGGAAAAAACGGTCTTTGGGTGGGGTTGACAGGTTTCCAAAATGGTCATTTCGGCCCTGCCCGGGTTACCCTGTCACCCCACTAGCCCCTCTTCTTCCCCCATATCTTTCGGTTTAAAGGGCTCCCCTCGCACATCACCCTGATGGGGGGGTCCAGTTTGTATCTAAATTCTGGGGGGCTTGGTACTCAGTTACAGGGCCCGCTGGACTTTTATTGCGTACCACCCAAAACCAAGGGCAGGTGGGAAAAGGGTCAACCAAAATTTTGGCCTTATCTGCGACATTTTGTGTCTGCCCCGGCAGGATAAGGCTGCCTTCTCCCCTGGGCGGAATTCCTACAATCCCCAAACTCGGAGTTGCTAAAACCCCCCCCTTTTTTTTTTGGTTCGGGTTACTCCCGCCCCCCTCTCCCCCCAGCCGTTTTGTGTCACTTCCTGCCGGGATGCCCAAGACAGACATCAAGTCAAATCTGGGAGGTCACTCGTCAGGCCTGCTTTTGGCTTTTCCCTGTACTAAAGTTAGGCCGATAGTACCGGAAACTCCCCCCGAAATTTTAAACCCGGTGATAGGGGTTTGGTATCGTTTTCCGTACATTCGTTTTAAGGTTCCCCGCTACAAGTTTGGGGCCCTAAATATTTGGGCCCCTTTTTTGGTACGGAGTTAACCCCTTTTACCCGCTCCGCTTGCCTCCCACTTTGCTGTCCCCCAACGCCTTCCATGTCTCGCTCTCAACCTGGGTGCTGAATGCTTCTCCCGTGGATCGTTCGCCTTCTCTTTTGGGCCAACGGGTAAACTTTGAGGTCAGGGGTGCGGCGCAGAAAACGTGAGGGGGGGCGGTTCTTTTCCCTCGACTGGAAGGGGGTTTGGGCCCGAGGAGGTTGTGGAGCGGAAGGCAATCTGTCACCAATCTCCCGGCTAGGTTCAAAAAAAAGAGGGGGGACCCAAGGGGGGGGGTACTGTCATGGCGGGCCGGGGCCCCGCCCCGCGGCCCTTTCCCGCCTCCAGGGGGCCCCGGCGGGCCTCGGGTCCCCCCGGGCCCCCCCTGTCCTCGCCGGCCGCTTACCTGGCCCCGCTCCGGGAAGGGGTTTCTGTCCGTCCCGGCCCCTCATCGCGCCCCCTAGGGGGCGCGCGATCCTGGGTTTTAAAATTAAAAGGGGTGTCCCGGGAAATTGGCTTTTGCCAGGCGCTGGTCCTATATAATTTTTCCGCCCCCGCACCTTTTGCCAGATTGTTGGTTGGGTTTGAGTGAGTTTTTGGGGTGTCCCTTTAGTCCGTATTTCTTATCCGTGTACCAGTTCCCCTTCCCCTAGTTTCCTGCCTTGCCCTTTTTCCCCCCTGCCCCGACCCTTGCCTGCCTTGACCACGAACCTCTGCCCTGCCCCGACCTTTTTCCTGTCCCCGCTACGCCCTTTGGGTTCGATTTTGTACCACGCCTTTTCCCGGGCCCCACCGCAAGAAAATCACGTAAGGGGTAACACCTGGTAGCCTCCGCCGCAGCAATCCATCCCGCTTTGCGGCGGGTTGGTGAAAAACCGGGGGGCTACTTAGATTTTGTTCCCTGGGGTGGTTAACACCACCCCTTGCGGTGGGCCCGCGGATCCACCGTACCGTCACATCGTCCGACAGTCTCTCCCGAAGCTGCGGCTAGAACCACAGGGACTGCAAGGCGTTGCCGACCCCCGGGATTTGGACAAAGAACGTTCCTTCTCCTCTGGGTATTTCGATTGTGCGTTAAAACGGACAAAAACATCTCTTTGGGCCCCTTGTCTTTTTTAAAAAGAAATGAAAAAGAGCTCTTTCAAAACATGGTTTTTTCCAAGTGGTCTGTACATGGGTTGACATTTGGGCTGCCTTTGCTTCAGGTTGGACGGATGCTGACGATGATAATGACGACATTTGTGGCCATGACTGAGAGGACGAGGAGGTAAAACCGCTGAATGCAGGTTGCGTTATCTACTGAAGAACAGATGGCGACGTTCTTCATTGCTGAGATTCACAGGTAACCGACCGAGCGATGACAGGCCTGACTGTCCTGCAACTGACGATGTGCTCGCTTGCGTGTTGAACGGAGCACTGGAAGGAGCGCCTTCTCTCGTACCTCTAGCTCCACTTCCTACCCCCCTCTTTGCTCGCTTACCATCTGTAGTTTGCTCCATGTTCAGAAAGATAAATATTATAAAGGTCTAAAAGATTTTTTCACAGTCTCTGCAAAGACATCAAATAACAGGTGTTCTTAAATCCCTCTAATTTCCAACTGCCAACTAGGATTAGAAACAGAATTGTTTCTATCGAATATCTGTGAAATGCGGTCTTATGGAAGAACCGTAACACCAAATCAACAGTGTTCTTCCTTCAGTCCCTGAGATTTACAACTGCCAAGTAGGACTAGCAATTTACTTTTTTCTACAGATTATCTAAGAACTGCGATCTTTTCGGACAACTGGCAAGCACGGATAGAAATAGAATTTTTTTTCTACGAAATATGGAATAAATGTCGTATTTTCCCACAACTGCCAACCAGGAGTACAAATAGAATATTTTTCTACGAATTATCTAAGAACTGCGGTCTTTTCGGACAACAAAGAGGCCCCCCTTCAACAGACACTGCTTGCAGGCAGTGCAGGGCAATGCAGAAATAAAATAGGATGCTATCTCACAGTGATTTGATATGAGATATATGTCTGATGCAGAAGTTCACCCCACAACCAAGGGCCCCCCCTCTTCAGATACTTCTGGCAGGCAACGCAGAGCAATGCAGAAATGAAATAGGGTGCTATCTCACAGTGATTTGATATGAGATATATGTCTGATGCAGAAATTCACCCCACAACCAAGGGGCCTCCCTCCTCAGACACTGGCTGCAGGCAAGGCAGGACAATGCAGAAATAAAATAGGGAGCTATCTCACGGTGATTTGATAGGAGAAATATGTCTAATGCAGAATCTGCCCCCCTGAACCAAACATACCCTCCTCCCTGCCTCCCCCCCCCCCCCCCCCCCCCCCCCCCCCCCCCCCCCCCCCCCCCCCCCCAGCTAGGCAGTTCAGGGCTCTGCAGCTGTATCCAAATCTCTGTCTAATACTGACTAAAATTGCCTAATCTTGCTGTACCCTACCCTAACTAATCTATCAAGGAGCCTTTTCAGTGGTTAAAACACTAGGAAATAATGTCTGCAAGCTTTTATAAAAGCTAAGCAGACATACAGCGATCCGTTCTGTTCACAGTGTGGAAGCTAATGGTGCCGAGCAGGAAGTGCAGTGACATAGATAGAATAGGGTCATGGGATTTTAGCAGCCAATGAGATCCCTACACCCCCCCACTGGTGACGTTCTTGACCCCCCTCTGTGCTCTGCGCTGATTGGTTGGCCGCCAAAATTACAGGACGCTGCGAAAATGGCGCGATTCGAATACACAATAACGATTATTTATAAGATTTTAAGGGAAAAAAATCGCACTGTATCAGAACCTTGATAAAAGTGAAAATCTGCTCGATTTAAACTTTTCTCGATTATGTTGTTCATCACTAGTGAAGAATATTTCCCTCTGAAGGATATAGGCAAGAATAACATTTTTAAAAAATTTAAATTTCTTAAGATGCAGGAACATTGCCTCAAATTGCTCTTTTTATGGAAGACAAACCAAATTATTCTCAACAAACACTACCATGCCCGTTTTGCCTTTTTAGTTTTTTTAGCAGTGGCAGTGCAGCTTTGTGGCACACCACTACCACCAAACTGACTTACTTACACATTCAAACTGTACAGACTTAAAAATCAGGATCAATGGTTTAACATTTCTGCTTTGCTTTAGACAGAAATTTATGCAGCAGAATATAAGACTGAACACATAGATCGAGAACGTATGAAAACAGAGAATGAAAAGCTTAAGAAGAAAGAACAAGAAATGAGAGAGCAAATGCTAATCCTAAAAGAACAGGTAAGAGATCATGATTTTTTTTTTTAAAATGGTTTCTTCATGCAGCACACATTTTTTACAGATTGCAAAGGCCTTGGAAACATGTTAGGATGCAGATGTTGTCCTATTATCAGAATTAAACTCGCATAACCAGTTTTATAAGAAGACAACAACTTACCACTGAGCCACCATAAAAACATTCCTTGTGTATTATGTTACCACTATTGTAGCAGATATAGTTATTTAACTGCTAAATAAGGAGTTTTATAGAACTAACTTTTTTAGTTCCCCAAGACAATATACAGCCATCAAATTTCATACCAGTTAACCAGTATTTTTGCATGTATCCCTCTCTTTCTGTTACCTTTGCCTACTTAGATTATGCGGCGTACATTTGACATGTGATAGCCCAGCCTGATTCCAACTCCAATGTATGTGTCATTACTAATAATTTTACATATATAGGGCAAATCTAGCGCTGCATACATGATAGACTGCGTATGAGAATTTCAAAACATGCCATGGAGTGGTTCATGCAATTAAAACCAAAGAACCCAAACCACCAGGGAAAGCAGGTACACACAATTGTGGAAAATGTAGTTTGGGGCTTAGTGCTGGAGCTACAAACCACACATATAAAGGATGTTGAGGATGAAATACAGCACAAATTAGGAGTAATTCTAGGGCTAGATTTCTAGTTGGTGACTGAATACACCCCATTTTAGAAGTGGAACTGCATTTTCTCCTTTAGGGCTTGTCCCCATGGCAAGGGTTTTCAGTCGGTTTTACAGACGATTTTTGGATTTGAAAACTGTTTGTAAGCCGACTGTCAACCTTTTATATTGATTTTCCACCAAACATTTTTTTTACACCACCTGCGTTCCTAAAAACTTAGAACATGTTCATTCTTCCGGACAGTTTTCGGGCAGAACATGAACATGTGAGTGTGAAGGGGGGGGACTTGAATCCACAAACCACGGACAAAAGCCGCCCCCTTGCGTGCCAAAAAAGACAAAATCTAACCGCTATTTTGTCTGTGCCGTGTAAACGCACCCTTGGACTGGATACATTCAGGGTTTTTTAAGCACACTTTGATGTTCGAAATGGATGGTTTAAACACCATTTTGTGTACCAAATGCACATAAAAATAATTGTAGAGTCCCATAGGCTTAAATGGCTATATGCACCTTTCAGACACATGGTGTGTTTTTTTATGCATCACATAATGCATTACACAACACATAAAAAAACGAATGTTTTCTGTGTATATTCAGCATCAAATATTGGACGCAGTTTGGCTCCTAAAGGAGTTGTCTCATTACAAGCTTTCAGCCTACCTCAGTGTGCCTGGCAGTTGAATTCAGGGGAGAGCTTCTTTTCTGTCTCTTCTCCTCCCTCTTCCCCCCTCCCCTCAGCACACAGACAGCTCTCCTCTGTAACTTTTATACAGCAGGGGGAGGGGTGAGGGGGTTTGCTGCCAGAGTTAACCCTGTGTGTGCCTGCCTAGGTCTGCTGCAGGCTACTAAATCAGCTGTATTAGGGCTGATCTATGAGTGCGGAGAGTTCTGTGAAGCTGTGATTGCTAATAGCAGAGCAGAGAGGATGCAAGTGTTCCTATACCCCCTGCTTAGCATACAAATCTTCACATCTCCAGCAACAACAAACCCTATCAGAACAGACACAGGGCAGCTGGGAAGTGTTACTATACTCAGGATGTGTCACTAATACAGCAGAGCATGAAGCGTTCACATGCCCCTGATCTGTTCTATTAGTATAGTCACAGCTCCACAGACACATCATGATTATAGTAACACACAAGGTCACTGCTGTCACATCTATTGATCAGCCTCACCTCTGCTCTCCTCAATCTGTGTAGAGAGCAGGAGGAAGCAGGCACACACAGGGTTAATCCAGGCAGCACAGACACAGAAGCCAGAGCCCTCCCCCTCCCTCCACTACAGAAGCATTCTGTGCAGGAGGGGCTCTGTGCTTTGACCTGTATTATGAAGGTGATGAGTCATCTGACCTGGCAGCCAGTGAGATAAAGATCAACAGTTCTGCTGCTATAGAGATTTGAGAAGCTGATGTACTACTACTAACAGGGATAGCTCAAAATCAGTAGGACATTTGTAATGAACATATATTGCAAAGCTGCTTGTTTTTTAAAGATCTTTTAATTAAAACCCAATCATTGTAGCGAGACAACCCCTTTAAGGAGGAAGTTAAACCATGGCCTTAAAGTGCAGTGAAATTTGCAAGTAAAAAAACATGTGATGTACCCAGCAGAAATTGTACCACTAATGTCACATTTTACATTTTCCCAAGGAAAAATATAGTGTATGACTATAATTGTATGATGCTATTTGTTACACTGCGTCTAGCAGTGTGTGTCCAAAGTAAATTGTCAGAAAACAACCTAGAAAACACACCCAGAAAGTGTGACACTGAACAGCCAGCTCCACATAAATATAGTTAAGATCCAATCCATATTATGTTTTGGGACAGTGTCTCTGGTATCCATCACGGTACTGTGAAAAACCTCTCCCAACATATATCACAGGGGGGCCATAGGAGACTGTGGCACAAATGTGGTCTTTTTTTGACTACGTTTACTCTATTTCACATTTGTATACACTTCATATGTTTTGTGTACCGCACATAAAGGGCGACATGTATGAACAGGCTTTTCGCCTGTTTTTTGGCGTAACCTGCGCCTCACCAGCCCGAATCCGCTGTCGGACACAGGGATGCGGTGTTAGGCGCAGCGTTCGCCACTTTCAGCTGCGCCCCGCGTGAAGGGGCGTGCAATGGGCGTGGTGAGGGCGCTGTGTGGGCGTTCCGGGGCGGGACGCGGCGTGCTCGAATACTCCGAGGCATGTACGATCGCGAGTTGGCAAAGTGCGGTGCATTGCAGCGCTCGGCAGCTCCGACAGGCAGACCTGGTTGATTCTGGTCTAAATGCTCCGGCGGAGGCGAAGTGAAGCAAGAACAGAACATGAGAGGAAACATATAGAAGATCGGAAAAGAAATCTCGGCGCTCAGCTCCGTGCGGCATGGAGTATCAATCCAAAAAAATCGCCTTTATAAAGGCGTAAAACATTATCAGAAAAAGAGCTCAACCCTTAAAAATAAAAAATACATAAATAAAATCACTTTCCAAAAATCTAGAACGGCGCAACATCAAGAATTAAGATCTTGGAAATTGCCGGGAAATACAGTAATTCAAATTCTGAAAGCGCTTCTCATTGGTCGGCATAAACCGCAATCAGAATAGGAGCGACAGTGAACCATTAAAATCTATGGAGAAATATAGACCAATCAAATTCAAAGGCGGGACAGTTCAAAATACTGTAAAAATGCAGAAAAGAGCTGATTGGTTGAGCTAGCGGGAGCTTGGCTATCTCGGCCAATCAGAATAGGAGCGACAGGGACCCATTCTAAAATATGGAGAAGTTTTGACCAATCAAAATCAAAGGCGGGACAGTTCAAAATACAGTAAAAATGCAGAAAAGAGCTGATTGGTTGAACTAGTGGGGGCTTGGCTATCCCAGCCAATTAGAGCGCGAGCTACTTGCCCCATTGGAGTCTATGGAGAGATCGGCACAATGCAATCTCGGCTCTCGGCGCCGTGCGGCATGGAGTATGATTAAAAAAATAATTTTTAATAAGTGTAAAATATTATCTGAAAAAGAGCTGAAACCTTCTATAAACATAAAATCAGTCAAATCGCTAACAACGCGTTTGTCGCCGAGACCGGCGCTACATCAGGAATTGGGATATAGAGAATTGCCGGGAAATACAGTAATTCAAAATCTGTAAGCGCTTCTGATTGGTCGGCATAAACCAGCCAATCAGAATAGGAGCGACAGGAACCCATTCTAACCTATGGAGAAATATTGACCAATCATATTCAAAGGCGGGACAGTTCAAAATACAGTAAAAAGGCAGAAAAGAGCTGATTGGTTATACTAGTGGGGGATTGGCTATCCCGACCAATCAGAGCGCGAGCTACTTTCTCCCATTGTAGTCCATGGAGAGAGATCGGGGCAATGAATTCTCGGCGCTCAGCGCCGTGCAGCATGGAGTATAATTAAAAAAATTATTTTTATTAAGTGTAAAATTTTCTCTGAAAAAGAGCTTAAACCTTCTATAAACATAAATCAATTAAATCCCGAACAACGCATTTGTCGCCGAGACCGGCGTTACATAAGGAATTGGGTTATAGAGAATTGCCGGGAAATACAGTAATTCAAATTGTTTAAGCTCTTCTCATTGGTCGGCAGAAATCAGCCAATCAGAATAGGAGCGACAGTGGCTCATTCTAACCTATGGAGGAGTATTGACCAATCAGAATAGGAGCGACAGGGACCCATTCTAACCTATGGAGAAATATTGACCAATCATATTCAAAGGCGGGACAGTTTAAAATACAGTAAAAAGGCAGAAAAGAGCTGATTGGTTGAGCTAGTGGGGGCTTGGATATCCCGGCCAATCAGAGCGCAAGCTACTTTCTCATAGAGTTCTATGGGGAAAAGCAATGCAGAGCGAGCAGTGTTTGTGATTGGCTAATTTAAAAGAGGCGCGGTTATTTGGACCAATGTTTATAGAAGGTTTCAGCTCTTTTTCAGATAATATTTTACACTTAATAAAACGATTTATTTACTAATACTCCATGCCGAACAGCGCTGAGCGCCGAGATTTCATTGCCCGATCTCTCCATAGACTACAATGGGACAAGTAGCTCGCGCTCTGATTGGCTGGGATAACCAAGCCCCCGATAGCTCAACCAATCAGCTCTTTTCTGCATTTTTACTGTATTTTGAACTGTCCCGCCTTTGATTTTGATTGGTCAAAACTTCTCCATAGGTTTTAATGGTTCACTGTCGCTCCTATTCTGATTGGCCGAGATAGCCAAGCCCCCGCTAGTTCAACCAATCAGCTCTTTTCTGTATTTTTACTGTATTTTGGACTGCCCGCCTTTGATTTTGATTGGTCCAAATTTCTCCATAGTTTTAAATGGTTCACTGTCGCTCCTATTCTGTTTGGGCGGGTTTCTGCCGACCAATGAGAATAGCTTACAAATTTGAATTACTGTATTTCCCGGGAAATTTTTCAAATACCCAAAATTTCCCCGATGTACGCTTTCGGGATTTTGGAAAGTGATTTTATTTATTATTTTTTTTTATGGTTTTTGACTTTTTTTTCTATAATGTTTTAAACCCTTTTTTAAAAAAAGGCGATTTTTTTATTATACTCGGCACGGACATTTTAATATTTTCTCGTGTTTTCCCCAGCCTTCTCGAACGGAAAATTTTGTTAGGCGCATCCCTTCTGCCCAACCCCCGCACAAAACTGGCGAGGCGGGGGCGGACTTTAATGAATTTTAGACGCCCCCCGGGCGCCGACATAATCAGGCGCAAATTTTCGCCGGAAAACGGGAAAAGGTCCCCCACGTGGCAAGCTTCATACATGTGGCCCAATTTTTGGGTTGTAAAAGAAAATAAGCCAACAATTCAAAAAAAACTACATTTTTCTTATAGTCCCTTATGGCCCCGCTGTGTTACATGTTGGGATACCTCTTTCAAAATATCTCGACAAATTCGGTCTTATTAGCCCATAAACATGCTATGAATAGGTTCTCGCACATACAAAGGATGCAAAAGCATTCATACCCCTTGAACTGTTCATTATCTTTAAGCATTACAACCACAAACTTAAAGGGGTTGTCTCAAAAATTTGATTGGTGAGATTTGCCGAATTTTCCGCAAAAACTTGTTTGGACCCGAATATATTCGCAGCGAATCACTTTAAAAAACAGATATTTCCTGGCTGCAGAGAGCCTGTAAGGTGTTGTAGAACATTGTGCCATGCTCAAATATGCATAGGGAGCGTGGTTTGGTCTTCATACAATCTTTACTATGCATATATGCCATATATTTCACACTACTCTTGTTAATAATAGCCTGCAGGGAGTTCCTTGCATGTGCTCCCTGATTAACTCCATCAAACACACATAAGGCTATAGAAATATGTTTAACAGCTTTCCTTTACTTTTTCTCTGGTGTATGTACAAAACATTTCATATGAACGAACACCTTTTGGCAATAAAATACAACTATAACAACGAGGCAGTACTTAGCTGGTGTAATGTCCAACTTTCTTGCGGGTTAACTACCCAGGTTTAATCCATCGAAGACTGAATGTGGAGGAGCGCAACTTTAAAGCTGCCAGCCGGCAGCGCGACTTTTCGGAAATAATCTTCTCCTTTTTCAAGCATGCGCTTTGAAAACACAGACCTCCTTTTAAACTTTCCCTGATTACACAGGTGTGTATATCCGTTCACTTAACATAGTGATATTAAAACACATTCACAAATACTAAAGAATAAAACACTTAAACAGATGCACAAGACATATTACAATTAAACTCTCGCAACCACCCTGGACATGTTGGCACCACTCACACACCGCACCACCAGAGTCAGACGCCCGCAGCCTTGGCACACACCTCAGACTCTTTCACTCAACGATGTTCCAGGTTGCTGAGCGGCTGTGGAGAAGTCAAAGCTACCCGCAGACTTTTTCCACTACAAATTCATGCTCAGGACTTATCACACTGCCCTTCACTGCGCCAAAAAAAATTATTTCCCCCTCCCCTTTTCCCCAACACTACAAAACCCCCAAAAACCCTCTTTGAAAACCCCCCACCCCCTTTCCAAAGGGCCCTTTAAAGGCGGGCCCCGGTCACTAAATTTCCTGTTAAAACCCTGGCCATTTCACTTAAAAAGAAAAAAATTGAAAATACCCGGTTTAAAATATTCGCCCCCAAAAAACTCCCACCCGTCCCCCCCCGATGCCCACAAAACTACTCCAGCCCTTTTAACCCAAAGAGGAAGAATTTGTCCAGGTTTTCCCCTGTCCGCTCGCTCCCCCACCCCTGTTTTAAAGGGCCCCCATTCCTTTCCCATTTTCGTCCAGTCTTTTTTCCCCGGGCTGTCCCCTCTCCCCTTTAAACTGCTATCTGTAACCTCTTTCTTCACTGGGATCTTTCCCATTTTTTCCTTCAAACACCCCATCAAAAACCCCTTTACAAAAAAAAGCCCTTTTGGGAACCCGCCCTTGTGCTGAAAACCCAAAAGCCCATTCCCTTAACCTCCCTTCATTCTAAACTCCGGGAACGCTGGTTTTTAACTCTCCCCTTTAATCCGTTTACCCTCTCTGCAAAACCTTTTCTTGCCCCGCTGCAATTTGGGCCCCCGCCCCCTACACCCAAAAGGGGAAAACTCCCCTTTGTTTAAATTTCCTAATCCCTTTAAACCGAAAAATTCCCCGGGAAAATACTTTTTTCTTTTTCTTTGGATCTTCTGCAGCTTTGAACTTGGTTAAACCAAACCCTTCCCCCTCAGCATGTCAGCACCTTTGGGCCCTCCAGGACCCGCTCTCCCCCCGCTTGGTTTTTTGGTTACCTCTCGACCGCTTTCAGTGCCCGTTTTCCCCTTTTTCCCCCTCCTTCCTTTCCTTTGTTTTGGGGTTTCCCTGGGGGAAACATTTTCTAGGCCTTCCTTTTTCATTGTACCGCCCCTTTTTGGGGCCCAAACCACAGTAGTTTTGGCTCCAGTCCCTTTCTTTATGGGGAATGACCCCAATTTATACCCCTTCCCCCCCGTAAATTTCACCCCAGCCTTGCTACAAAACAAGTAAATGCCTTCCGCTGTCTCTGACTTTCATGCCCTTTTCCCCATCGAAAAAAACCCTACAAAAGAATTCTTGTCTTTCCGCCCAAAACCAACCCCCCCTGCTATTCTGTTTCTGTATGGGGGGTACCCCCCTTTTTCCCCTTAAGCAGCGGGCCCGCTGTTTGGGGTTTTTTTTGGGAAATTCTGATTAAACCTTTCCCCCAAATACCCAAAATTTCCCCTTCCCCCGCTCCTGTCCCCCCTGAAACCTAAAAGAATATCTCTAAAACCCCGTCCTTTTCTCACTTTGGAAGGGAACTCCCCCTTTTTTACGCTCTTATTTTTTCTCGTTTTTGACTACTGCAACCCCTTGCTTTGGGTTCCCCCCCTGCAAACATTCCCCCCCCTTTTTCTGCCCAGAATGCAGACCAGGTTGTTTTTTTTTCCAGCCCCCTTTTTGGTTTGCCTCAAACCCCCTTGGGGGCCCAGCACTGCACGGGTTTCCCCCTTATCCATTACGGATACGGGTTAAAACTCCACACCCCTCACCCCAAAAAGCCCCTCCACAGCGCTGCTCCCCTAAAATCCCCCCCCTAGTCTCTGTCAAACCCCCCCCCGTGCTCCCCTTTCCCCCCCTGTTCGAAAAATTCAGATTTCTTTCCCCTAAATTTCATCCAACCCCCTATGCCCGTTTACAAGTTTTCCCACTCGTGGGGGCCACCAATTCGCGGGGAAATTTTCCCCCCGGCGGGGGCAAATTCAGGGACTTTCCCCAAAACCCTCACATTTTTTAAGAGGGGCCTTTTAAAAATAATTTTCTGGGGTTTTGGCCCCACCAAATCCCAAACCCGCTATCACACACACTTAAACCCCGCATTTTGGGGGCATTTCACAGGCACTTTCGGATATAGTTGTCCCAGTTGGGTGGCAGGTTATCCATTTTTTTTGTAAACCCCCCCCCTTTTTAAATAAAAACAGGGCCCGGGACCATTGAAAACGGGGCACTTCTTACCGTACGTTTCCCCCATAAAAACCCAAATAATTTTTATCCCTCTCACCGGCGGGGCCCTCACACCTTGTGCCCTATTTTTTAAGTATTTTTAAATTTTGTAATGATTGTATGTTTCCCCTTTAAAAATTTTAAAGGTGCTGCGGAATATGTTGGGCTATAGAAATAAAGAATATTTTTTAATTTTTATTTTTTATATTAAAAAATACTACAAAAAACAAGGGAAAATTAAAAAAGATTAATTCGGGCCCCCCTTGGGTTTGTATGTATCCTTTTTAAAAGAGACCCAAAAGGCCCCTTTTGTAATAGTTTGATCTATATGATTGGGATCCTTGCCTGAATCTTTTCCTAAAAGGCACCAGGTAGGTCACAAACACAATGGTGTGTTCTTTAAAAAATGTTGACAAACGGGATTTTTCCCCCAAAATTTTAATAGATTTTTTCCCCCTTTCTTTTTACATTATGCTTTTTTAAAAAATTTTAAACGAAATACCCCGATTTGTTTCCCAAATTTTCTCAGTTTAAATGGGGGGTGGTTTTGTTCTATGTACCTTGGCAGGGGGAAATTTTTTTAACTTAAAAAGGACATTGGGGTTTGGCAATTGAAAACCCTTTTAAATTGGTATATCTTCCCTCGTATTGGGAAAGGAAAAATGTAGTACCTTTTATTTTTTGGGAGAAAATTAAAAAAAAAAAAAACAAAAAAAAAAAAAAAAAAAAAAAAAAATGTAAAAAAATAAAAAAAAAAAAAAAAAAAAAATTTGATAAACAAAGGTATGTCCCAAACGTTTTCTTGTTTTTAAAAAATTTTTTTGCCCTAGAAAAGGGGTTTGGGGGCGTGGGTCTAATGGACTAAATGTCCCCCAAACGATTTTTTTCTTTTTTAAAAATAAATTGCGTTTTTTTTTTTAAAAAAAAGTTTAAACATTTTGGGATCATTTTGGGTAAAATGTCCCAAAGAGGGATTAGGCCCATTTTAATTTTGAATTTTTTATCAAAAACTAGTAAAAAGGAAAATCCCCAAATTTCTCTTTTTTTTTTAATTTTTCCCTTTTAAAAACCCCTTTGTTTTTAAAACCGGAAACCCGGCCCTTTCTGCGCAAGTAAGGGGGGGGGGGAGGTATTTAACCTCCCTTTCCAACCCCACGTATCTGCCACGGTGTTTTTCCCCTGGGCCCACCCTGCCTCGTTTTCCCCCCTTCCCCTTCCTCCCAGCTGCCCCTGTTTCCCCCTCCCCTTGTAAAACCTGAGTGGGAAAACCCAACTAAATTTTCCCCAGACATGCTTTTTCCCAGTGTCCTCCCCCTTTCCCCAATTCCCCCCCCAAACCGGACACTTGGGGCCCCATGGATGTAGTCCCCACGTTCCAGCCCCCTGCCCCAGACGGATTTTGCGGGCATCTTTTCCCAGGATATGAAGCGGGTTGGAATAAACGTTTTATCCCTTAGCCCGGCGACTGACAAAAAAAAGTGGCCCCCCTCAAAGGGCCTGAGAAAACAGAAGGATCAACATTAGCCCAACTCGGCCTGACATCAAAATTTTTAACAGTACTCCGGGCGGCTTTGATCTCAAAAACTCTTTAAATGACCTTTCTTTTTTATAAACTCTTTTAAAACAAAAGGAAAAGGCTGGTTTTAAAACGGGGGAAAATAAAAAAAAAAAAAAAAAAAAAAAAAACAAAAAAAAAAAATAGTTTTGTTGGGGGGGGGCCATTCTCCCGCGGGCGCTCAAGGGGGTGTGTTTGGCTTTGTGGGAAAATGGATGATTTTTCATGCACAGTTTTTGGCCATTTTTAAAAGGGTCTTGCAGATGGGTGGAAGACTTCAGGAACCTTTTGATAACCTTTTGATAACCAGATTGAACACGAGCGCCATGCAGGGCGCATGGTTCAGCCCTCCTCGGTACAGCGCGGACACCATGTTCCTTCCACTGTCTGTCACCATGGCTCTAATTTGCAGTTGTCGTGGAGAAAGCTACACATTGATTTCGTGTTGCATGATGCAGAGCAGTTCCTCCCTTGTGTGACTTTGTTCGCCCAGGCAAACCAGGTGTAGAACTGCGTGACACTGCTGTGCCCTCCACATGTGGTATGATGGAGCAGCACTTAGACTTGTGGAGGCTGAGGTGGTGGTGGAGGAGGAGGCGGACATTGTCGCAGGATCAACAGTTTGACAACCTGGAGGAGAAAGTGACATCTCCTGTAGAAGTTGCTGGTGTGGCAGGGCAGGAAGCACATTCACCCAATGGGCCATAAAGGACATGTACTGTCCCTGACCGTAGTTACAGCTCCACACGTCCGCACTGCTGTGCACCTTGGAAGACACCGATAGGCTCAAGGACTGGCCCACCTTCTGTTCTACATATTTGTGCAGGGCTGGTACTGCCTTTTTCGAAAAGAAATAACGGCTTGGGACTCTCCACCTCGGCTCGGCACAAGCCATTAGTTCTCTGAACAGTGCAGAGTCCACCACTTGGAAAGGGAGGGACTGCAGTATCAACAACTTGGACAGGAGCACGGTCAGCTTCTGCATCTTAGGATTGTTGGACGCATACTGGTGTCTCTTGGCAATCGCCTCGGTGAACGATTGCTGGTTTCATGAGTGGCTAGGAGCATCTGGACCAGTAGATGATGGGAAAGACAAACAGCTCCCTTCGGCAGAGGTGGTGGGGCCTTGAGGATAAATGGCATGCGGCCCGGGTGCGCTTTTTGCTGGGCGGAGGACCCCCACTCTGAGACAAGTTTAAACCGGCCCGGATGGTGAATGCATTGTTGAAGGGCCGTGGGAACATTTGCCCCGGCCCCGTTCCTTTCTGCCAACAGATTTTAATATCACGTTTGATCCCCCCGGTTTTAGCAAAAAACTGCCAACCGTGATAGGTGATTTTAAACCCAAAAATCCCACATTTTGACTACAACCCCCCGCCCCGGGAGCCCCCGTGCCCTACCCTTTTTTGGGGCCTAAACGGGGGGTCTACCCCAAGGCCCTTTGGCCCCCCGACCTGCATGTGCCAACCCGTGCTCTGGTTGCGGCTGCACCGGCCTGAGTGCAAAACTGACACCCCCTTCTTTCCCGGGGTGATGTGAGAATCTCTTCTTCACCCCGGTCCTAAGTCGATTGGCTAATCGTCACGATGTAGTTTTCCCCTCAATGCATTCTCCTAAAGGCTTGTATGCAGGGCCATGCAAGCAAAAAAACCTCCCATGCCCTCTCCAATCAATACTTTTTCCCGCCCCACTGCAAGAAAGCAGCGGATGTCTACCCCATCTTCGTGCCCCAAATAGTGTGATGTCTTCAAAAAGGGTTGTCCTGCTGTATAGTACGCTGAGCCTGACCAATGTAGTTCTCTGGCTGAGGGAACCGAAAGGGAAGGGCGGGTTGAGGAAAGGGGAAGGCCGCTGACCTTTTTCCCCCGGGCCCAACCAACTAAGGGTTGTTTTGACCCAACCCACCCATCTTGGGGGGGGGGTTGTAGATTCATCTGGGAGGAAGTTTAGTTTAGTCGCCAAAGAAAAAACCTTTGGGTTGGGGCAACACAGGCCCCTAGATGACCCGGCAGTTCTGGCCTCCAAACCCAGCCCCCCCCTGCTGCAACGCCCCCTTTCTTGTTGGACCTGTGCCTGCTCCAGGAACGTTTGGCCATGCCTTTGGGATGTGAAGGGCCTCTCTGCCTGACTACTGTTTGATCAAAAATGTACGTCTGTTTAAATGAAGATGTCGTTTTGATAAATCATACCCCGGGATTTTACTCCAAATTTCCCCAAAACAAGAGGTAAATTAACCTTGGATAGAAAACCCACGAAAAAAAAAGATGTAATTTTGGCGTATAGGGGAAAAAATACACATACCCTGTATTTACTCCCAAAATTTCCCCCCCCAAAAAGAGGCTTTTAAATTTCCTTGGGGGAGAAATAACCTAAAAAAAAAAACAGATGGAATTTAGGCGTAATTGGGGAAAAAAAAATACAAAAACCTTTATTTTACTCCAAATTCCCCCACAAACAAGAGGAAAATTTAAACCCCTTTGGGGTTTTATGAAATACCTTTACAGAAAAAAAACAGATGGAATTTAGGGAAATAGGGGGGGAAAAAAAAATACAACACACCCTTTTTTTTTCCCCAAAAATTACCCAAAACAAGGGGTTAAAATTTAAACCCCTTGGGTTTTAAAAATTTAACCTTCAAAAAAAAAACAGAGGGAAAATTTAGGGTTTAGGGGGGAAAAAAAACACCCACCCCCCCCCCTTTTTAATTTCAAACTCCCCTAAAATTAAAAAAACCCCCCTTAACCCCCAACCCAAAACAAGGGAAAATTTAAAACCCTTGGGGTATGAAAAACCTACAAAAAAAAACAGAGGGGAATTTAGGCTTATATGGGGAAAAAAAAAAATCCCACACACCCTGTTTTCTACTCCAAATTCCCCCACAAAAAAGAGGCAAAAATTTAAACCCAATTGGGGGTATAAAAATTCCCTTACAGAAAAAAAAGAGGGAAATTTTTTTAGGCAATATGGGGAAAAAAAAATAACACTCCCCCTGATTCTGCTCCAAATTACCCCCAAACAAGGGGGGCCCAAAATTTAAAACCCTTGGGTATGAAATCCCCCTACAAAAAAAAAACCAAAAGGAAATTTAGGCGTGTTTTTGGGAAAAAAAAAATTACCCACACCCTGTTTTTTTCAAAAATTTAAACCCCAAAAAAAAGAGGCTTAAAAAAACCCCTTGGGTTTGAAACCCCCTACAAAAAAAAAAGAGGGAAAATTTAGGGTATAGGGGGCAAAAAAAATCCCCCGGAGGTGTAGTGGGTGGATCCTCTGGACACCCCCCAAGCGAGGGGTATAAGCCACGCCAGGGGCGGAGTTAAGTAGGTGGGTTTTTTCACCGAGGCCCCCCGGGAAAGGGGGGGATGGAACTTGCGCGGCGGTTTACTACCGGGTCGCTACCCCTAAAGGGGACTTGTTGCGGGTTTGGCACCCCGAGGTTTGCACGGTACAAAATCGTAAAGCAGGCTCGTAGGGGGGGGCAGGCAAAAAGGTAAAGGGACAGGCGGCAAAAGGTTCTTGGTCAAGGGACGGAGGCGAAGGTAGGGGTACCAGAAAAACGGAAAAGACCTTTGGGGAAGCTTTCTCAGGCCCGGGCATTTAATCGATTGGGCCCAAAGGGGGGGCGGGGGGAAAGAGGCAGGTCTTAAATAGGGTCCGTCCCCGTGGGGCCCCAATCACCGGCGCCTGCCCCTTTAAAATTTTTCCGGGTGCCGCCACGGGCACCAGGGGGGCCCGGGCGGTGCCCCGGGCCCGGGCAGCTGGACCCGGGCGCCGGGACGGGAACAGGGGTGGCCCGGGTTTAAGTAGCCCCAGGGGCGTGCCGGGGTGCCCGGGGCCCCCCGGAAGGGGCGGGCTGGGGGCCCCCCCGGCCGCAGAAAAGGAGGTGCTGGGCGTTGCGGGTTGCCTGCGACCCGAAACCGGGGGTTTGCGGGAAACACCGTAAAAAAAAACCCCCTGATTTGACTCCAAATTAACCACAAAAAAGAGGCTTAATTATCCCCCTTGGGGTTTATAAAATCCCCAAAAAGAAAAAAACGGGAATTTGGGCATTAGGGGGGGAAAAAAAATACACCCCCCTTTGTATTTTCCCCAAAATTCCCCCATTTAACAATGGGTTTAAAAATTAAACCCCTTGGGAAATAAAATCCCTTAAACACAGTGCACCAGAGGGAATTTGAGGCATTTTTGGGGGGCCAAAAAATTACAAACCCCCTGTATTTTACCCCAAATTTTACCCCCCAAAAAATTTGGCAAAATTTAAAACCCTTTGGGAAAAATTAAAAATCCCCAAAGGGTTTAAAACCCAGAGGGAAATTTTCAAGGGGTATATGGGGTTGAAAAACACAAACCGGGGATTTTAGGGAGAATCCCCCACAAATTTAAAAAAAAAATAATAACTTTGGTTCGGAACAATGTGTTTTAGGGACAAAACCTTGTAAAGGGGTTCTTGCACCCCAGTGGCTCAAAAATGTAAAGATTGCAATATAGTGCTACAGCAGCCAGATGCTTATTGACTGGAGACACAGTAAGAAGTTTGAGAATTTAAGATGGCGTCCGTATTTATAGGGCTGTTACATCACAGAAGCTCGCTGGTTGCTGATTGGCTTCATGTCTGCACATGTCATTGAGGGTGTTCCTTTCTTCCTCTCAGAGTTCTCTGCCCCATGTCACTCCATGTGCTCGCAGCTAT
Organism: Phyllomedusa bahiana; assembly: GCA_025379985.1. Lineage (NCBI taxonomy): Eukaryota > Metazoa > Chordata > Amphibia > Anura > Hylidae > Phyllomedusa > Phyllomedusa bahiana. The sequence continues at coordinate 701 of JAODAL010056115.1, read as the reverse complement.
TTTAGAAAAAAAAGACGATTTGTTCCCGTGAAGTACCAAAAACTTCGGCTTCGTGCAGAACCGAAGTTTTCCTGAAATTCTAAATGAATTCCAATTCATTACGATCAATTTGCCCATCTCTAGTTGTCTCACCATATTGATTCATCTTATCTCAGTCCCGTTTTCTTGGTTTCATTTTGTATTCAGGGGCATGTTTACTGGCTTCTAATGAGCTCAGTAGAAGCCAGGTCTGCAGCTATAGCAACTAGTGCTGGCAGCCTATAAGGAGAGATCAAACAGGTCTGTAGCTATAGCGACCTGAGGAGCTTATGCAGCCCATATAAAAGGGGTTATCTCAGAATAGGTAGGACACTGCTAATGGACACATATTGCAAAATGACTTGTTTTTGCAAGATCTTTAACATAAAAAGCAATCGTAGTGAGACAACCCCTTTAAATGTATTTAATTGATATTTTATAAGATAGAGTAACATAAAGTAGCAACGGTTTGTGAAGTGTAAAGCAAAGGATACATGGTTTTCTAAACTGTTGCAAATTTAAAAACTGATGTGTGGCATGCATATGTGTGCAGATCCCTGAGTCGATACTTTGTAGAACCACCTTTAGCTACTATGACAGCTGCAAGTCTTTTGGGGGATGTCTCTACCAGGTATGTACATCTAGAGGTGGAAATTTAATTTTTGCTAATCTTGCTGGGGTTT